>JAQIUQ010004246.1:0-16098 GCA_030378365.1 Hybognathus amarus
CAAATATCTTCGTTCAGTTACTTATTGCTATGATGACCATTGCCTGTTTGGCAGCATGACCTAAGGGACATAGACCATAAATGGCATAATTTCTCTTGTCATAATCAAATTGCCTCTTGATGGACATCTCATCTAAAGCCAGAGAACACTCTGGTTTCTGCTGGGGTCATGGTGGAGGCTTCAGCATTACCCATTTAACAATTTCAAAATGTACACAGACCTGTTAATTTAACTTGCTTCGTTCCAACAGCCAGGCTTCCTGCAAGGAATTATTTTCCCAAATGGGAGTACGATCACAGTCTATCTTAATTGGTATTTACAGAGAGTGCTGTCACACGTCCTGTAATGTAAGCGAGTGTATTGTTGTTTTGGAGGGGTGAGCGAGAATGCTTCTTAGGTATCTGTAAGCCTTTGGGCTGCTGTGGAGTATCTGCAGCCCAGGTTCTTCAGATTGTTGTTAAACGTCTTGCCTTTGCCCAGTTTCACGCTGCCTCCGACAGTAGTGCCGAAAGCTTTCAGGACAGCTCTTTAGCATCTCTTCCAGAATTTCATGAGGACTATGGAAGAACAGGATTTCATTCTTAGTTCAAACGGAAGTCGGGAATTATGTTTTTTTTTTTTTTAAATACATGTCCTAGAAAAACATCAAATTACAACCCATGCTGTTACCAATCACCACCAAACTCGGTGTGCATGAAGTCAAGACATTGAGGATGCTAAATTCCGGACGGATTTGTGATATCTCGAACGGTTTGGCCGTGGCGAATTTTTTTGACTAAAAAAGGACACATAAAGTGTGTTATAACTTGGTTAGTTTTACTGACAGTTACAAAACTTGCCGTGTATATTGTTCTATTCAAGCCAAACAACTTTCTAATTAACAATAATAAGCTCAAACCCACAGAAAGTCAGATATTGTAGTTTGAATATGATCATGCTCTTTCTGAGTCTTTCTTGAGTCTCTTGACACACAGTCTGTGTGTGTGTGTAGGGGGAGGGGGCTTAATCATTTCACTGTGTGTCTGGCCTGCTAAAGTAAATACATTTCTTAAGCCTGGTATTTTTTAAATAAGTTTTTATTTTTATTTTTTTATAAGTAAAGGCATATAACCTGTTTAATTGTAGTGCATTGACAATAGTTTTATATAATTAGTGTATTAATTAAATTAACTTGGTCCATAAATCAAAAAGGAAGTGTGTTAAAACTTCTGCATACATTAACTGATCTTGATGAAACTTCAGCAGTGTGTTCGTTGTAAGAGGCCGATCACATGGATGTGACTATTGTGAGTCAAATATATAGCGCCACCAACTGGCAGCAGAAAGTGTTTCACTTTCAAAATGCTTTGAAATCACACTCTTACTTTTACCCGATTTGCTTCAAACTTCATCTGTATAATGTAAACACACGCCAGATGAAGAGCTGTGAAAGCATTATTCAATATCTAAGATAATGTTGCCATAGCAACGCATCAAACTTTAACATTCCTTTTTTTTGATGATTTTGAGTCTCTTAGCGGCTTTTGGGGCCCTTAATGGGTTTGAAAACTCTTGAAACTTTGCACACAGGTCAGATCCCACAGCCATCAGAGCCGGGAAGATGGTACCCGGGTGTGGCAAGGGGGCTAGACAGCGCCCCCTGGAACGGGGTCCAAAAACTTGGTCCATAAATCAAACATGTAATAATATGAAACTCAGTACACATGTTGATCTCATCGTTTCATATATTCATATATTCTCCTCAAGCCGGACAACTTTCTAATTTACACTCATGAGCTAGGACCCACAGAAAGTCAGATATTTTGGTTTGAAAATGTTGAGTGTCTCTCTGAGCCTACACTTCTGTATGGCAAGCCCTTTTAACATTTAAAAGCTAAGTTTGACTATTCGTAATTAACATTGTAGATATCAACAACATCTTTCTAGTCGTAATTACATTTTGGATAGTTTGTATTATCATTTAAGATATCTGTAACGTAATTGTGACTAGTCGAAACGACAGATAGAGTATGGCAAGCCGTTTTAACATTTAATCATTTTAACCTACTAGTCTCTATTTTCATGCTACTAGTACTTATTTTTTAGATACTAGTATCTATTCCATTAAGTACTAGTACTTATTCATTAGCTACTAGTGCTTATTCTTTAGATACTAGTGCCTTTTCTTTAGATACTAGTGTTTATTCTTTAGGTACTAGTACCTTTTAAAGATACTAGTACTTATTCATTAGACACTAGTCCTTATTTATTAGATACTAGTACTTATTCATTAGATGCTAGTCCTTATTCATTACATACCAATGCTTATTAATTAGTTACTAGTACTTATTCATTAGATGCTAGTACCTATTAAATAGATACTAGTACTTATTCATTAGACACTAGTACTTATTTTCAATGGTGACTAGTAACTATTCTTTTGTTACTAGTCACATTTTTCCAGTGACTTCTATGGTGATCTGTCATTCAGATATCAACTATTCAGTTCTGACTAGTATGTTAGTATGTATTCCAATTGTGGAATACATACTAGTATGTATTCCAAAGCAGGGGTTACGTTTTTGCACGTCGTGCAGAATAACCCTAAAGGCACCAAGGTGGCGGTGCCACCGGCTTTATATATATATATATATATATATATATATATAAATATAGCTGCGAGCAGCGATGGAGGGCCAAAGCCGGCGGTACCGCCATCCCGGTGCCTTTAGGCACCGGGGTTGCGTGCCAGCCGGCTTGGGCCCGCGATGCGCTGCTCGCAGCTATATATATTTATTTATTTTTCTTTCTAGCGACTATTCGGGCACTTTTGGGGCCCTTAACATGCTCGAAAACTCTTGAAACTTTGCACACGGGTCAGAACCCGGCGGCCATCAGAGCCGGGCTGAAGCTGGTACCCGGGCGTGGCAGGGCGGCTCGTCAGCGCCCCCTGGAATGGGGTCCGAACACCTGGTCCATAACTCAAACACACTTGCATGTAATAATATGAAACTCGGTACACATGTCGATAGCAGAATTTCATCTATACCTCGCGTTCTTACTTTTACCCCAGCCCAACAGGAAGTCGGCTATTGAGGTTTTTTTGTAAAACACACGCAATGAACTTTTAAATACTCCTCCTAGAGCTCTGATCCAAATTCGACGAAACTCGGTCAGCGTGAAGTCAGAGACATTGAGGATGAAAGTTTGCGTGGGGATTTTTGATATCTCGAACGTTTGGCCGTGGCGAGGAAACGAAACTATGGCGAGAACGTGAAACAGGAAGTGTGTCATAACTTCAGCATACATTAACTGATCTGGATGAAACTTCAGCAGTGCGTTCGCTGTAAGAGGACGATCACATGGATGTGACTATTGTGAGTCAAAGTTATAGCGCCACCAACTGGCAGCAGGAAGTGTGTCACTTTCAAAATGCTTTGAAATCACCCTCTTATTTTTACCCGATTTGCTTCAAACTTCATCTGTATAATGTAAATACACGGCAGATGAAGACCTATGAATGGATTCTTGATATCTTTGAAACTGTTGCCGTGGCGACGCATCAAACTTTACCATTCTTTTAGGATGCATTCTTTCAGGGATTCGAACATTTGTCCATAAATCAAACACACGTGCATGGATTAATATGAAACTCGGTACACTCATAGATCACATCAGGCCAAACAACTTTCGTGCTCTAAGTTTACGACAGTTGAACGGAAGTCGGGAATTATGTTTTTTTTTTTAAATAAATGTCCTAGAAAAACATCAAATTACAACCCATGCTGTTACCAATCACCACCAAACTCGATATGCATGAAGTCAAGACATTGAGGATGCTAAATTCCGGACGGATTTGTGATATCTCGAACGGTTTAGCCGTGGCGGATTTTTTTGACTAAAAAAGGACACATAAAGTGTGTTATAACTTGGTTAGTTTTACTGACAGTTACAAAACTTGCCGTGTATATTGTTCTATTCAAGCCAAACAACTTTCTAATTAACAATAATAAGCTCAAACCCACAGAAAGTCAGATATTGTAGTTTGAATATGATCATGCTCTCTCTAAGCCTTGGTCTGTCTCTTTGCCTGTGTGTGTGTGTGTGTGTGTGTGTGTGTGTGTGTGTGTGTGTGTGTGTGTGTGTGTGTGTGTGTGTGTGTGTGTGTGTGTGTGTGTGTGTGTGTGTGTGTGTGTGTGTGTGTGTGTGTGTGTGTGTGTGTGTGTGTGTGTAGCGAGGGAGGGGGCTTAATCATTTCACTGTGTGTCTGGCCTGCTAAAGTCAATACATTTCTTAAGCCTGGCATTTTTTAGAGAATGAGTTTTTTTGGGCCCAAGCCCCTGAAAGGGCGCAGAGCCCTATTGCTTTTCCTTCCGATTATTATTTTTATTTTTTTTATTTTTTTTTTTTTTTTTTCTTTTTCTAGCGACTACTCGGGCACTTTTGGGGCCCTTAACATGTTCGAAAACTCTTGAAACTTTGCACACGGGTCAGAACCCAGCGGCCATCAGAGCCGGGCTGAAGCTGGTACCCGGGCGTGGCAGGGCGGCTCGTCAGCGCCCCCTGGAATGGGGTCCGAACACCTGGTCCATAACTCAAACACACTTGCATGTAATAATATGAAACTCGGTACACATGTCGATAGCAGAATTTCATCTATACCTCGCGTTCTTACTTTTTACCCCAGCCCAACAGGAAGTCGGCTATTGAGGTTTTTTTGTAAAACACACGCAATGAACTTTTAAATACTCCTCCTAGAGCTCTGATCCAAATTCGACGAAACTCGGTCAGCGTGAAGTCAAGACATTGAGGATGAAAGTTTGTGTGGGGATTTTTGATATCTTGAACGGTTTGGCCGTCGCGAGGAAACGAAACTATGGCGAGAAACGTGAAACAGGAAGTGTGTCATAACTTCAGCATACATTAACTGATCTGGATGAAACTTCAGCAGTGCGTTCGCTGTAGAGGACGATCACATGGATGTGACTATTGTGAGTCAAAGTTATAGCGCCACCAACTGGCAGCAGGAAGTGTGTCACTTTCAAAATGCTTTGAAATCACCCTCTTATTTTTACCCGATTTGCTTCAAACTTCATCTGTATAATGTAAATACACGGCAGATGAAGACCTATGAATGGATTCTTGATATCTTTGAAACTGTTGCCGTGGCGACGCATCAAACTTTACCATTCTTTTAGGATGCATTCTTTTAGGGATTCGAACATTTTGTCCATAAATCAAACACACGTGCATGGATTAATATGAAACTCGGTACACTCATAGATCACATCAGGCCAAACAACTTTCGTGCTCTAAGTTTTACGACAGTTCAAACGGAAGTCAGGGAATTATGTTTTTTTTTTTTTAAATAAATGTCCTAGAAAAACATCAAATTACAACCCATGCTGTTACCAATCACCACCAAACTCGGTGTGCATGAAGTCAAGACATTGAGGATGCTAAATTCCGGACGGATTTGTGATATCTCGAACGGTTTGGCCGTGGCGGATTTTTTTGACTAAAAAAGGACACATAAAGTGTGTTATAACTTGGTTAGTTTTACTGACAGTTACAAAACTTGCCGTGTATATTGTTCTATTCAAGCCAAACAACTTTCTAATTAACAATAATAAGCTCAAACCCACAGAAAGTCAGATATTGTAGTTTGAATATGATCATGCTCTTTCTGAGCCTAGGCCTGTCTTTGCCTTTGAGTCTCTTGACACACAGTCTGTGTGTGTGTGTGTGTGTGTGTGTGTGTAGAGGGGAGGGGGCTTAATCATTTCACTGTGTGTCTGGCCTGCTAAAGTAAATACATTTCTTAAGCCTGGTATTTTTTAAATAAGTTTTTATTTTTATTTTTTTATAAGTAAAGGCATATAACCTGTTTAATTGTAGTGCATTGACAATAGTTTTATATAATTAGTGTATTAATTAAATTAACTTGGTCCATAAATCAAAAAAGTAAGTAAATAAATCAAAAAGGAAGTGTGTTAAAACTTCTGCATACATTAACTGATCTTGATGAAACTTCAGCAGTGTGTTCGTTGTAAGAGGCCGATCACATGGATGTGACTATTGTGAGTCAAAGGCTGCGTTTACACTTGGCATTAACATGCGATCACCGTGATCTGATCAAGCAGATCGGATCATTAGCCAATCAGGACATGGTGAGTTTACATTTGGTCACATTAAGTAGCCTCTGTATCTGGATAGAAGAGCGGATTTCTGTTTCCTGCATAATATTTAAATTAGATATGTTGCACGACACCAGATTAAGAGTAAAAATGATGCAAATAAAACAATGTCCCAGTTGCTTTCACTCATTCGCTTTGCAATCTCCAGTAATTAGATAAAAAAAATGTTAACGAAGTTATACTTCCAGAGTTGATCATACAAAAATAACTGGGTTGATCATAAAACAAGTCATATCATCGATCATCTGGTTTTAAGGTTATAGCGTGCAATGACTATATTGACAGAAATGGGAGATTGGTTAACATGCAAAGACATTCAATAAAAACATTCAACATTTAAAAAATCAGATTGCGATTATTCCTCTGGCAAAGCAGCATGCAGCTCTTATTTAAGATCTCATGACTGACTGTGAATGTACAGGCGATCGCCTCGTTCAGATAATGTTGCACAATTAAAATGAAAAATGACACACATAGTATCATGTAAGCCTAAATTAACTGTTTTAAAGATAAACGTTTATTGTAAGATTCAAATAAGTTTTTATTTCTTGTCTAAACTGCGTCTGGCCATTATTTTCTCACAGCCACGCGGGGAGACTGGGTGGGATTTAAATTACGTCCACCTGTGAATGCAGACACGATGGCTGGATTGCGTTTACATTACACTGAGATCCGATCACAAAGCGTCCTCGACTACCTCCAAACCTGGACACGCCGATCGGATAACATTCCGATCAGAAGCGCGTTTACACTTGTCTTTTCAATGTGTATGTGGACAACATCCGGATACAGGTCGCATGTTAATGCCAAGTGTAAACGCAGCCAAATATATAGCGCCACCAACTGGCAGCAGAAAGTGTTTCACTTTCAAAATGCTTTGAAATCACACTCTTACTTTTACCCGATTTGCTTCAAACTTCATCTGTATAATGTAAACACACGCCAGATGAAGAGCTGTGAAAGCATTATTCAATATCTAAGATAATGTTGCCATAGCAACGCATCAAACTTTAACATTCCTTTTTTTGATGATTTTGAGTCTCTTAGCGGCTTTTGGGGCCCTTAATGGGTTTGAAAACTCTTGAAACTTTGCACACAGGTCAGATCCCACAGCCATCAGAGCCGGGCTGAAGATGGTACCCGGGTGTGGCAAGGGGGCTGAGACAGCGCCCCCTGGAACGGGGTCCAAAAACTTGGTCCATAAATCAAACACGCTTGCATGTAATAATATGAAACTCAGTACACATGTTGATCTCATCGTTTCATATATTCATATATTCTCCTCAAGCCGGACAACTTTCTAATTTACACTCATGAGCTAGGACCCACAGAAAGTCAGATATTTTGGTTTGAAAATGTTGAGTGTCTCTCTGAGCCTACACTTCTGTATGGCAAGCCCTTTTAACATTTAAAAGCTAAGTTTGACTATTCGTAATTAACATTGTAGATATCAACAACGTCTTTCTAGTCGTAATTACATTTTGGATAGTTTGTATTATCATTTAAGATATCTGTAACGTAATTGTGACTAGTCGAAACGACAGATAGAGTATGGCAAACCGTTTTAACATTTAATCATTTTAACCTACTAGTCTCTATTTTCATGCTACTAGTACTTATTTTTAGATACTAGTATCTATTCCATTAAGTACTAGTACTTACTAGTACTTAAATAGATACTAGTACTTATTCATTAGACACTAGTACTTATTTCAATGGTGACTAGTAACTATTCTTTTGTTACTAGTCACATTTTTTCATTGACTTCTATGGTGATCTGTCATTCAGATATCAACTATTCAGTTCTGACTAGTATGTTAGTATGTATTCCAATTGTGGAATACATACTACGTATGTATTCCAAAGCAGGGGTTCGTTTTTTACACGTCGTACAGAATAACCCTAAAGGCACCAAGGTGAGGGTGCCACCGGCTTTATATGTGTGTGTGTGTGTGTGTATATATATATATATATATATAGCTGCGGGCCAGCGAAATGGAGGGCCAAAGCCGGCGGTACCCGCCATCGGTGCCACCGGCTTGGGCCCGGCAATCGCTGCTCGCAGCTATATTTATTTAATTAAGACGCTTGTGTAAGAAAGTGAAGTGATGGTTTATTTGATCTGATCATGAACAGATCCTATCGGATGGGGCTGTGTGCTGGTGTTTCTGCAGATACTCTGGACTGTTATGAAGTTTACAGATGATACTTCCATTTATCTCAGTTTACCTCAAGGTACAGTATTGATCATCTTCATCATCTTCTGTTTGATGTTTTTTCTACATCAGTTTTGGTTCATGTACAATTAAATACTTTAGCAGATGATGATATTAAACAATGCAGGGCCAGTAATATTAATATTAAGCAGTTTTGTGTGTTTAGAAGAGTCATAAAACACCTGTACAAGTGTCTTAATTCAGTTTTAATTGTTATAAATCTGGAAACGGCCGACAGACGCTGTGAACTGGATGAGACCATCATCAGTTTTATAGCCTCTATGCACGAAACCCTGATGACGTGTGTCTGAAAGAATCTCAGTCGGCGTCTTTACTTCCGGAAGCGCGTTCTGCAGGCCAAGTGTATAGAGGCAAAACTTTAATAAAATCCATTTCTCAGAAACGGAGACAACGATTTTAGAAACGCTGATTCGCTAGTCGAATTTACATACGATATGAGAGAATACTAACCCTCAAAGTTGTTGATGTAGCTCGAAATATATAATTTAAATAACTTCTCTTTTTCACTCTTGTGTGACAGCTAACTGCCTCACAGTGTTGTTAACATCATTCACGTTAACCGCAGGACGTTTTTATAAACAGCAAGTGTAATTTGACACTATCTTCACCTAACGCAAAACCGGCTTCTGACCATATCTGACGCAGCACCGGATGTAAGTGGGCGGTGCTGAGACAAACTCAGGAGCGATCGTGCATAGAGGCTATTGACTGATCTCAGTAATTAACAGTAATTAATTCATTAAAGATCATAATAAAATAATCAATAATCATGATAAAATATGAATAATTGAATGGTTTAAGATGATGTATCTCAGATGAGCTGTAGAAGAACGAAGGAACTAAAATCAGTCATATCATAAATCACGCAGATTTAATACAGTTATGAGAAATTAAATACAAATCAAGCAAACCACTCATATATGTTTTTAAATGTGCATATTTATGTTCAATTTTTCTGTATCTATGGTTTCTAATAATTTTGTCTTATAAAATTATAATAATTAAATGTTAATTAATTCAACTAAAAATAATTCTAGTGAGTATTTAAACAATGTAATGTCCCTGAAGGTGAACTGATAATAATCTGCATGTTTGATCTTCATATTAAATGTTTAAACTTCCATTACAGGTTTTCATCGTTTTGTCCTCGTGTATGTGTTTGGATCAGTGTGTGTTGTGTTACTCTCCTCCGCTGCACTAATAACTGAACTGATCCTGAAAACAGGTGAGGAAACAACACTCATAATAAACATCATGCTAAATACATCAAGATTACACTTGTTTTAATAAGAAATAGTAAAATATTCTTTGAAGATCTTTCAAGAAATCACCTGTAATTATACAAATATAGATTGATTGTATTCCTCCAAACAGTGATGATGATATTGTGGTATTTTTCAGTGAATGGTGATCGTACGATTTGGAGATCTGAGATTCATCATCTTCCCGGTTGAATGTTTCTTTGTCGTGTCTGTCCTGATATCAGGATTATTTGCATCCCGTGAGTATAAAGCAGAATAGTTTCCATCACACGAGCTGATCTTCATATTTCTCACGTCTCACAATCATTTACTTCAGAACAAACACAATCATCAAAAATAATCAATCAATCCTTTCATTTCCTGATTCACTCACAGATTTAACACACAGATTGTGTGTGTGTGTGTTGATTTGCTGTAAAGCTGCTGTTTGATTGACAGTGAGTGTGTTTATAGTTTAATAGCTGAGAGACTCAAACACACTCCTCATAGGTGTATGAGGAATCGCCGCTTTTCACATATTGAAAGATGTTTTCTAATATATCATAATGTTAGCTATATAATTTTATATTCAGTAAGACACTTCATAATGTTGTACATATATGTGATAAGATATGGTACTGCATGTAAGTAAAATATTGCAATATAGTTCAAATATAGTTATTTTTACTAAAAAAAAGTCAGTAATTTATTCAAGTTTCTATTATTTATTTTATTTAAATTAAAAATGTTAATGTACAAACACACCACACACACTAATGGCCAATACCCGTAATTTATTTAAAGTCTTCTTTTTCTGAAGAAATAATTCCTAGCCCTTAAAAATAGCACAATGCTTTATAATTTTACCAGTCAAATCAAAATTTGGGAAAATGGCACATTTTAAATGATTATCTGTGGTGTTCAACATCAAGAAGTATATTTTTAGGCAAAGACAGAATTAATTAAAAGACAACAACAATACAAATAGTCCAAGCACACATATACAGAGAAGTATATCATTTAATTTAATATCATTTATATCCATTCATTCTCTCTTGACAGTTAAAGCCCTAGCCATTAAGACTGAAATCTTTTACAAAATCAAGCGTCTGCTGAGTTTCACAGATTATAATGAAGATGAACGACGGTTACAGAGATAACATCACAGATACTGAACCAACACAAGATTATCACATGACCTGTGAGACGTGTCCGAGTGTGTAGAGCACGTTCTGTAATAAACACACGGGGAAATGGTGATTATTACTTTACCATTATTGTCCCAGACAGAAACATAGTCCGGCCCAAATCCGGCTCACGTCTGGTGTGCTTTGAATCCTGATGTACTGAGACGGCGTGTGTGTGAAGTGTTGAATCTGTGTGTTTGTTGCTGCTCTGCTCTGTTCAGATCATTGATTGGACGGAAGTTTGGATTTTTAAATTTGAAGAGGGTTAGAACTTTTTACAGTGTCTTAAAGTCACAATTAAAATCAAAATGTGACAGCGGTTATTAAAATGATGTTGTTTTTAAGGTCTTTGTAAATGAGTAATTTCATATAATTTGAGCTGAGAAAGAAGAGATTGAAACAGATCCACTGATGTATTTTCTCTGTTCTCACTTCACAGAGATCAGAAACTGTCTGAAGTCTTGTAAGGTTAGTGTCATTTATTTACTTACATTCCCACAACATCAGGAGACTTTTAACTTCATACTGCTCAATTCTCCAGACGTATGAGGATGAGACAGTGTTTAAATGACGTGTGTTGCTCTAAACACAGGATTCAGCGAGAGCTAGACGAGAACGACGATCTCAGCAGAACCCGAACACAGAAGAAACACAAGAGATGAGACCTCTGAACTCAGTGCTGTCACAAACATGAGGAAAGTGTTTATTACAGATTTATCCTCAACACTTCAATACATTAAAGCTCAATGTAAAGCTGCATTGAAACCACATAGATTGTGAAAAGCATCAAATACAAAAATGACACGTTTACGGAGTGATCATGTGCTGACATCGATCAAGCTGAGTTCAGTGTCGTGACGTTATTCATTGTTAATGTAAATATTGTTACAGTGTTCTAGGTTCTGTGTTCATAGATCTATGTGATAAAGCCAAACCGCATTTAAATAATACATGTTAAAAGTATTTTCTCTTATAATAAAAGTATTATCATCTGATATAGGCTACAATAAAATATGCTTGATTTGTCCAGGTTTCAGAAGTCTATTATTACACTAAGAGACCACAACACTATTTATTTATATTCATTTATTGATACATTGTACTATTATTATATTTTTCTCTCTGATTGGTTGCTGATTGTATAGTTTCATCAAAGTGGTTTAGGATCTCTTGTCTTCATGTGATTCTATAAAATAAATAAATAAACAATAATGTGTGCTCCAGTGCAAAAACTATTTTTGTGAAAATCTTGGGTAGTAGAGACACTTTTGCTTACTCCAAACATCTATAAAGTTATTAATAATATTTAAAAAAAATATCACCATGGTGCATGTTGGACAAACTGAGAGCTGGAGATGAGAGAAAGACATGTAACATTAACAGTCAGCAGGATTTGAAGCTTGAAATGGTTGTTGAATAAAGACCACATTAGTTATGGCAAAAACTAATTATTACATAAACATAATTTTGAATAAAATTATGAACAAAAACAACAAGCTTATCATTCACACCAGTATTATAACCGTAATAATGAGATGCAGCCATGACGTTCTACCCTGATCTGCACACTAACGAATACTCTACATCATAACTACTGTAACAGTGCAAACACAATGTAAAGAAGAGACTATAACAAAGGGACTATGTTATAATGGGAGTTTTGACTGGAGTCCAGAACTCGGTCACTAGTAATAAAATGTTTGTTTTCAAAGCCTGCATCAAAATTTTGACTGATTTGCCAGAGAATCTACAGTGAAATGTACCGAATACAAATATGCTTCAACTGAGACATTTACATTGTTGAAAATAAATGTTTTCCCTGAATGCAAAAATTATAGGGTTGAAATGTACTCTTTAGTAAACTGTCAGACATGGAGTTAAGGCTTTTTCTGTTTTATCTTTGTTTGGACACAGTGACGAGCATAAACTGATCTCCAAAGCAGTTTTCAATTCCTGCATGACACAGGATTAAGTGAGAATTTAGTTCAAACTTTGACCTGTGGAGGGCAGTAATACGCTGCAGCAGCGTCTGGAATCTTAACAAGAAGAAGAAGAAGAAGAAGAAGAAGAATGCTGAGTCCAATTCGCCTACTTATACTACGCCCTAAAAGTATGTACTCTTTTTGTGAAGAAAAAGTATATACTTTTGAGTGTGCAGCAAAAAGAGTAGGCAAGCTTTGGGACGTACTATCACGTCATCTTTAACGGACGGCTCTGTCGCGTGCTGCGTGCATCCTGTCACCGTAAACTGCCCTGTCAATCATCTTGTCACAGTTAAAATCCTCCATTCTATCTCATTTGATTTCCTACCGTTTCAGAGCACGTTCATCTGCCAGTCGTGGGTCTTTCATGCAGATACTCTCCTCGTGTTTGCAATTTGAATATAATGATGCATTTAAAAAGTAATGGCTAAACGTGTCTTTACAAAAGTTCACAATGCTGCTGCATATGCAATATAATGTGGACAACATTGAATAAATTCATTTTCGTCCGGTTAGATAGTGATAATTAATCACTCAAACCTCTTTATCTAAACCTCTCTACACAGCCGCGGGACCAGCGCGAGACTCACGCGCCCTCCGTGTCTGTAGTTTTTTAACATTTTTACTCGTGTTTGTAGTTCTAACCGAATCCTCGTCCACCGCGCAATGATTTGTGGGCAATATCAGCCGTTAGAGTGTGCACCGATCTACACTTCGGATTCTGACCGGAAATAGTAGACCATCCGGGTATCTTTGAAACACTCATTTCAACATACTCCATTTTGGGGACAGTATAATTCTATTTTTGAATAATTGTTTGAAAGAGTTCATGTCCTTATTTTTACCACAATTTTGTTCAGAAAGATGAAATAGTTACGCAAATAAGGAGCTGGAGAAAAAGGACCAACCAATTTTCTTCCCCCTTAATATGAAGTTTTAAGTTGTGAAACTATAGGAAAGTATAGAGGATTTAGAAGTAAAAGGAATTCATGGCATGGTCAATGTTCGGGATGTTTTCTGAATTCGATTTAGACCCCTGAACTGCATTATTTTGCCTCTCTCTCTACTGTCTCTCTACTCTCTGTCTGTGTCTACTCTGTCTACTAAACTCTCAGTGTGTCTCTACTCTCTCTCTCTCTCTCTCTCTCTCCCTCTCTCAACGTTATTGATTTAGATAAATTATATTAGATTAAGATAGATTATAGATTATATATGATGCAATTCTCTTGATATTTCACTCTCTTATGATGTTGTATGTAAAATGACCCAGGAGTAACACATCTAAATTTAAAAAGCAAACATAAGTTCACTACACAACGGAAATAAGCCACAACACAACGGGAAATGTACAACACAAACAGACCCATAGACCGTAAAAGAAATGGACACAGCGACCCCATAGACTCACTTAGCACTCACTTCCTGTTGTTTAAGGGGTAAAGCGTTTTAATCATTGAATATTAACAAATAGTTTGCATATTAGTTGTCTGCTGGGCATATACCACAAATGATTTCAACTTTTTAAATGTTTTCGCAACTTGAAACCAATGTAAAGTCTTTTTAAAACCCCACATAAATAATTTTCTAATAACTCGAACCAATACTTAAAAACATCAATACATAACCGATCACTAGAACCGCTGCACATGGAAAACATTAAAAACTGCTTGATTTATAGATGGTTTGTTTTTTATAGATCAATTGGCCGGTTTTGGACAGCTTTAATTTGAATATGTTTTGTTCTCCTGCTGAATTTGAATATGTTTTGCTTTAATTTGAATATGTTTTGTTCTCCTGCTGTTTACAGTGACACTGAGCTCTCCTGAGACAGACGTTCAGGCTCCTCTGGTCACCAGTCAACCAGATGCGGCCGCCATCAGCCACGGCACGTGCAATATTCATCATTAACCTTATCAATTACTAACCTCATCCTGCATTGCACTGCAAACAGGCACATCAGGGGTTTCAGTTGATCATTTCAGTGAGCATGAGAAAGAGAAATATTGACTTTTAATCTTTCAAAATGTTGAACTATCACAGGCAATCTCTCTCCCCTGTACCGCTGTTAATGCCCAGCATGAAGAAGCCCTGGCATGAGGACATCTCTCAGGACCTGAGGAATCACCTAGTGCACAAACTGTGAGTCCAAGAGGAACATCTCTCATCATGCCGTCACCGTAATGGGTGTGTTTGGTTGTTTTTGAGCAATTTTTAGCCCCTGTAATGAATGCAGGGTTCAAGCCATATTCCCAGTCCCAGACCCTGCAGCGCTGCTGGACAGACGCTTGGTGAACTTGGTCACTTACGCACGTGATGTGGAAGGGATCGTGTATGAGTCTGCAAACAGCAGGGTAAGGATATAAACTTTCATTCATATTTACTGTGTTTGTGTAGCGCTTTTCACAATACACATCGTTTTAAAGCAGCTTTACAGAAAATGCACATTACATATTACATATGTACATATTATATTTTAATTTATTTAAGGGGTGGTTGATTATAATTTCATTTTTCTTACTTTGTGCATAAACAGCATCTGCAAAGTTATACTCAAAGTTCAAAGCAAAGGACGATATTTGCTTTTAAAGAAATAGCTTTTTAAGGACTACAACAAACGGCTGGTAGGGACTACACGACATTCCTCCCGGGTTAGTGACATCACCAACCCTAAAATTGACATAAACCCCACACTCGGGAACGTGATTTATAGTTTCATAAAAGAATATGTTATTTAATATCTCAGAAGATAACTACACATAAGCTATATAAATTCATCAACTAACCATTCAGAAATTTCATGTTGCTTCTACTTTTTGTCACTTCTTCTAGAGTCTCTCCATCTTTGTCTGACGGTTTGAACATAAAAGGCTAAAAAAAAATTAATTTTCAGTGCATGTCTATGTGAGGTAAAATGACACAAGCTGTTGAAGCTCGCCTTTGTGCCAGCTCATTTGTAATTAAAGGGCCAGACACGAAAACTGCTTTTGCGCACCCTCAAAAAGTGACATATTTAAAGTGCCCGTATTATGATATTTTAAAGTTTCCCAATATAGTTTATATATATTTCCCAATATAGTCTCCTACAACAGATTTACATGCATCAAAGGTCAAAAAACTATTTTTCTCATGAAATTTTCTCATAACATAAATTTGCACATCACCACATGTTCAAGGATTCTCAACTCAGTCAGATGAATCAATCCCTGCTAAATCCCTGCCTACTGTGAGCTACTCTGCTCTGATTGGCCAGACACCTCAGTCTGTTGTGATTGGTT
>JAQIUQ010004247.1:0-25932 GCA_030378365.1 Hybognathus amarus
CGGGAAGGCCCAGGACATGACTCATAAAGGAAGACCATCAGAGGGTTAAAAGGGCGTTTACATGGAACTAAAGAGGGTGATTTTGCCGCTTTACCTGTAAAACTGGTCAGAATTGATCGTGAAAAACTCAATTTAGACAGATTTGGTGTTAAAAGGCTTCAACAAACACTTGATATGAGCCTGTAGATCTGGTACGTTCATGTTACCTGTGTCTCTTCTCTTAACGCCTCTTCTTCCATCCCATCCTCCAGCGTGGCTTCATGAATCAAAAGTGTGGCATTCTTGCCTGGAACGAACCAAGAGATGAATCAAACTCCCTGCCACACACACACACAGACAGATAAATCACCGCTGACATGCTGTTCCACCCTATTGTAAAGCACACACAAACTTTAACACACCAGCACACACTCCATTTTCTCCCTTTAGAAATCAATCAGGAGAACTCCAGCGGCGAGACAACAAAGGCCTTCCCTAACGAGCAGAGCGGACCGAACCATCTCGGCGTTCAGGAGGGGGGATGAAGACCCAGCGGGGCCATTAAAGAGGTTTCTGTGTGATCGATTACAGCGCTGATCAAGACAGGAAGCAGCATTTAAACTGCAGGCTTCAGTCCGTATTCGATCGCGAGTCACTTACAGAGATTCAGACGCAATTACACACTCTCTCTCTCTCTCCACAACTGGACTGATGGGCGTTTAATGGACAGACTCGGAATATTTTGAGGGTTTTGCCCGACAGCTCAGACCATAAACGTGTGACTATAAACCTAATCGCATGCTATATGTAACTGTGCATCTTAATGAGTGTGTGTGTGCGTGTGTGGTTTTTACCGAGTATCGGCGACAGCTTCGCAGGGCATGGTGTCTCCAGAGAACACGAGCTGCCAGCCGGACTGATGCGTCAAACTGCAGGCAAACCGCGTTCTACAGTGACGAACATAACACGTCTGAAACTACACATGAGAGAGAGAGAGAGAGAGAGAGGTTTACTCACAACATGCTCTATAGATCACTCTTTATTCTTATGATCACAATCTGTCAGTCTACGTACAGAAATGTTAAAAGATATACACTACCGTGTCAAAAGTTTAGGGTCGGTAAGATTTTTTATGTTTTTAAAAGAAGTCTCTTCTGCTCACCAAGGCTGCAATTTTTTGATAAAAAAATACACAAAAAAAACAGTAATATTGTGAAATATTATGACAATTTAAAATGACTTTTTTATGTTAATATATATTAAAATGTAATTTATTCCTCTGAAAAAAGCTGAATTTTCAGCATCATTACTCCAGTCTTCAGTGTCACATGATCCTTCACAAATCACTCTAATATGATGATTTTATGCTCCAAAAACATGTATGATTATTATCCATGTTGAAAACAGTTTTTTACATTTTTATTTCAGGATTCTTTGATGAATAGAAAGTTCAAAGAACAGCTTTTATTTAATTAGAATCTTTTCTAACATTATAAATGTCTTTACTGTAACTTTTGATCAATGTAACTCATCCTTGATGAATAGAAGTATTGATTTTCTTATTTATTTCCCCAAAAATAAAATACAAATTCTTACTGACCCCAAACTTTTTAAAGGGTAGTGTTTAATGTAACAAAAGATTTCCATTTCAGATAAAAGCTGTTCTTTTGAACTTTCTATTCATCAAAGAATCCTGAAATAAAAATGTATAAAACTGTTTTCAACATGGATAATAATCATACATGTTTTTGGAGCATAAAATTGCATCATATTCAGAGTGATTTGTGAAGGATCATGTGACACTGAAGACTGGAGTAATGATGCTGAAAATTAGCTTTTTTTCAGGAGGAATAAATTACATTTTAATATATATTAGCATAAAAAAGTCATTTTAAATTGTCATAATATTTCACAATATTACTGTGTTTTTGTGTATTTTTTATCAAAAAATTACAGCCTTGGTGAGCAGAAGAGACTTCTTTTAAAAACAAAAAATCTTACTGATCTTAAACTTTTGACCAGTAGGTATGTATAAAAGTTTGTTGGTGATATAAAATAAACATTATACATCTTGTGATTGTGATTTTAATGTTTGTTTTTATATAGCCATTAAGCTTTCTTAAAACCAAAAACTACAAGAAGACAGAAAGAATATTTGACGACACTGCAGGTGAATAGGATAAAAATGTTAACTACAGATGTGACCATGAAACTTTACCAGTTGATTAATCGCATAAATAGGAGAAAAAAATGTATTGCAAGTTTTCTGTAATTTTATGTTTAAATATGCTAATCAGGCTATATCTAATTAAATATGCACTAATTTGCATATATTTTGAAGTGACTAATCTGACCATTGAAAAAAACAAGGTTTAAAATTATGTTTGCATTTTGTTGATATATTCAATGAAAAGACATTTTCAGAGGGGATTATGAATATCTCCTTTTGTTACCCTGTAAATCAGAAACACTGCCAATAGCCTTAAAAAATAGATTTCCGCCCTATTTTTAGGCATAAATGTCATATAAATCAGGCCAAGAATGATACATCAACAAATCCCTCTGAACAAACCTTCACAATATAGTCAGGAATACGGCTGTAAAGTTCAGTGTGTGTAGGTGCTACAGAAGTGGAAAATCGTCACTAGAAAAACTCATTTTGAGAAAACGGCCTTTAAAGATTTTTATGGGATTGCGCATTTTGAGTTAAATGGCCCAGTTTACTTTCATGATTGGTTGCTGATAAACAGGAAATGACCATATTTGGATCCGACAGCATTGAAGAGGAGAGAGAGAGCTTTCTAACGGTGTGTGCGATGACAGGTGCGGATCACGATCACGAGAAAGCGGATGATTTAGAATGCCAACTTTTGAGGAATTTAGGCGAAATCTACACACGCAAACAGACAAAGTGTAGTAAAATAAAGACCTAAATGTGTATTTTGGACTATTTTTCAGCACAAGTCTGAAAGACGACATGTATTGAATACTGAATACATGTTATTGAATACAAAATCTCAAAATTGACCAGTGAAAAAAGTGTTTTTGCCTGCCGTGTCTCGCCTTAACTAGCAATAAAGTTTGATTAATCATCACATTAGTGCTAATGCTCTTTTTTGCATTAAACTTGTTTTTTTTTTTTTTTTTTTTTTTGCAAATGCTCTTTGCTTGCAATTATGATTCCAAATTAGCAAGTGCATATAAATAAATAATATATATATATATATATATATATATATATATATATATATATATATATATATATATATATATATATATATTAGGGCTGTGCAAAAGTTAATTGCGATTAATCGCATCCCAAATAAAAGTCTGTGTTTACATAATATATTTTTGTGTGCTGTATGTAATTATTTTGTATATTTAAATACACACACATGCATGTATATATTTAAGAAAATGTGTCATTCTATTCATATATAAAAAATTTATATTTATATAATATAGATTATGTATTTATATAATTTAAGCGCAAATAATTCTTAAATATATACATGCATCCATAGGTATTTATATATACAAAATAATTATATACAGCACACACAAATATATAATGTAACAGAGACTTTTATTTTGGATGCAATTAAGCTTTTGCACAGCCCTAATATATATATATATATATATATATATATATATATATAATAAAATACTTAATAACTTTTTTCTTCTCTTTTTTTGCAACTTTTTCTTTTTTGCAACTGCTGTTTGATTGAAATTATGATTAAAAGTAAAATGAAATAAAATAAAAACTAATTAAAAGAGCAAATGCATAAACATTTAAATACCTATTGTGCATGGTCAAAAGGATCACACATATGTTAGCTGAGATCACTAACGGCTGTACAGACCTTGACCAGGTCATTCTTCTTCAGGACAGTCTGGATGAAGGATTTGGTCCTGACTTTGGGGATCTCGGCACCGTCAAATAAATACTTTGATGGGATGATACTGGAACAAAAACAGAAGCGAAGTGTCAAGAAACTACAAATGATAATGTATGTACAGTGACTAGTGATAATCACAAGACGCTCTACCAGAGAGACAGAGTGAGACGTAATAAAGTTTGTACTTGATCTGGCTGAGGATCCGCTGGCAGTGGTCGTGGTACTGGGTTCAGCCACGTCATGATCTGCACCGGTGCGATATAGGAAACACAGGACTGAGCTCTTCACACGAGACTCGATCCTGCAACACACAACACTGACCCGAACCAGTCAAATAACTCCATAGCACAAACACATAAATGATGACAAATAATAAAAAGTGTACAGTACCAGAGCTCTCTCTCGCTCCAATAACAGCTGGATCAAACCCTGCAGTGCGACGACAACACACAGCAGAGAAATAAATGACGAAACACTAGAGCATTCATCTCTCAGCTCTCTATGATTCTGCTCTGGACTAAATTAACTAAATTACTAACTTTTTTTACAACAAAAATGAACCATCAAACTAGACTTTGATGCCATTCTCTCATCATTTTCCTGTTATCTCTGTGAAGCTGCTTTAAACTATTTGCATTGTAAAAAGCGCTATATATATATATATATATATACACACACACACACACACACTACACGTCAAAAGTTTAAGATCGTAGATTTTTTATGTTTTTAAAAGAAGTCTCTTCTGCTCACCAAGGCTGCGATTTTTTGATAAAAAATACACAAAAAAACACAGTAATATTGTGAAATATTATGACAATTTAAAATGACTTTTTTTATGTTAATATATATTAAAATGTAATTTATTCCTCTGAAAAAAGCTGAATTTTCAGGCATCATTACTCCAGTACTTCAGTGTCACATGATCCTTCACAAATCACTCTAATATGATGATTTTATGCTCCAAAAACATGTATGATTATTATCCATGTTGAAAACAGTTTTTTACATTTTTATTTCAGGATTCTCTGATGAATAGAAAGTTCAAAAGAACAGCTTTTATCTGAAATGGAAAAGCTTTTGTTACATTAAACACTACCCTTTAAAAAGTTTGGGGTCAGTAAGAATTTGTATTTTATTTTTGGGGGAAATAAATAGAATCAATACTTCTATTCATCAAGGATGAGTTACATTGATCAAAAGTTACAGTAAAGACATTTATAATGTTAGAAAAGATTCTAATTAAATAAAAGCTGTTCTTTTGAACTTTCTATTCATCAAAGAATCCTGAAATAAAAATGTAAAAACTGTTTTCAACATGGATAATAATCATACATGTTTTGGAGCATAAAATCATCATATTAGAGTGATTTGTGAAGGATCATGTGACACTGAAGACTGGAGTAATGATGCTGAAAATTCAGCTTTTTTTAGAGGAATAAATTACATTTTAATATATATTAGCATAAAAAAGTCATTTTAAATTGTCATAATATTCCACAATATTACTGTGTTTTTTGTGTATTTGTTATCGAAAAATTGCAGCTTTGGTGAGCAGGAGACTTCTTTTAAAAACATAAAAAATCTTACCGACCCTAAACTTTCTACCGGTAGTGTATATATATATGTATATGTATATGTATATGTATATATATATATATATATATATATAAAGGTGACTTGACTCTTTATTAATATTTTAGCATAATGACGCTAAACTGTATAAGCTAAACCAAGCAAACTGGTTTAAGTTGTGTTAGTGCCGGCCTCACCGTGTGATGGTCTGCGTGCAGGTGCGACACAAAGATGGTGGAGAGTTTGGAGAGGATCTCATCCACATCATTGCCATAATGACGACACAGCTGACCGAACGTTCCCTCCCCACAATCCAACAGCAGCGACTTGAGAGGGGCTGAGGAGCAGAGATGGAGATCAGACAAATCAAACTCTGCCCCATATTATATCATAGCAATGAAACACACTGTGCTTCTGTGATTTTACCACAGCTAAATGGTATCTGTTCAGACCAATGTGAACCAGAGGGACTAAAACCATGATAAAACAACCCTATTACATGGAAATTACTTTTGCTTTTAGAAAACCTTTCAACTCACTTGTTTCTGTAATCTATATGTTGTTTAAATTATAGATCAGTTCATCGATTCAGCAGAAGCGAGGGACACTACTAAGTTATCATGTTGCTTGACCAACACAATATGTCTTTTAAAACATATAAGCTCAGCTTTAGAGCAAATATCACTTAACAAGTGCGTTTAAATTTGCTGACATATTAGAAAGTGCTTCATTTTTTATAATGTGAAAATATAACTGCATTACATAAAACGTGATAAGTAAAATCACACATGAACAGATAGACTTGTGTCATATATCGTTGAAAAGGTCTAAACTAGCAGAAAACAACACAAGTGTTTCTTTTTTTAATAAGAGATCAAACTATACTAAGCTTTTGCACCACATTTTTGTTTGTAACTTCGTGTTACTAAACATTAGGGCTGGGTAAAAAAATATTGATTTCTCGATAGTAATCAATCCTCATTTTTTATCATAGACAGAATTAGAGCCAGACCGATATATCGCGCAGACCGATATTATCGGCCGATATTAGGCATTTTCCAAAAATAGTATCTTGGCAGTTATAATGGCCGATAAATTAATATTTGAAAAATAAAATAAAAACGGATGAAAACACGCTTGAACCATGTCATTAAGTGTTGGAGTTGTATGGTTTGTCCACCAGAGGGCACTCTACACCGTCCCTGTTGACACACTCGTTAAGTTTGTCACGAGACATACATTGCGTGAATAACAATTAAAAGAACATCCCCATCAGTTTTCTTAACTCAAATAAGCATGATAACATTTGTGACTATTATGTCCAGTTTTGCTGCTGTTAAATAAGCCGAGACAGTGAAGTGGAATTAGCTAGTAATAGTTTACGTAATATTGTTACAGTGTAGTCGACTGACTGTCCTTTTAACTTTTGACAATGTGACTGAAGTATTTCTTTAATAGCGCGTGACAGTTATAGCAATGAGACGTATCATCTCTCTTTGGCCTGTTATATTGAAAATGTATGTTTTACAATTTGCAGTATGACTTTATCCATTGCTAAATTATGACTCATCATAGACTAGCGAACCATAAAGCTAGCTAATGCCACTATCATCAGTCTGTTCTGTTGTGACAATAAAAAGATTTTTTTTTAAAAATGCATTATCATATTATTTTAGTTAAAACTCATAAATAACTACAAATAACTAAAGTTAGGGAAATCTGTTAATGTTTTGTTGCGCGTTTCTAAAAAAAAAAAAAAAAAAAAAAAAAATATCGGCCGATATATTTGAATATCGGATTTTAAAACCCAAAAATATTTGTATCAGCATCGGCCTTCAAAATCCTTTATCGGTCGGGCTCTAGACAGTATAAGAAGTGGGCAGAGCCATCTCATTGGAACTCTATTTGAGACAAGTGAAGCAATTTTTAGCAATTTTTTAGCACTTCCGTTCCTACGCGGCAGACTCAAACCGACTCGAAACAGAGCTTGGCGACGAGATGTGTCTGTCTTCTAGTGGCTGTGGCATGAGAAATCTGAATCCTTCCCTGTGTCATTGTGTTTGGAGGGGTTTTTGGACTCTTGGTTTATTATGCTTTGAAATAAACAGCTAGCAAAACTAATCCACTGCACGTGAGCCAATACACACACACTCTGAATAATGAGCATTTTACTCAATCGACCGTTGATAAAGATTACCTGATGTTCACTAAAGTTCCACTGACGTTTCTGATCTTCATCGGCAGGGACGGCCTGAGTGCCCAGAAACACAATCTCAGGAAACCTCTCACCTTCATCAGGAAACAAACAATTAATTCAGTGCAAACTTCAGTTTATTATGAGCATATTAGAAATCCATTCAGTCTTGCAGGATCCGAGGCATCTGGCACAGATACAGTAGAGAGAGAGAAGTGGAGAAAGCTCTGAGGAAATTGAAATGTCAAGCTGTGGAAGTGTTCTTGTCTCTCACTCTTCTAACTCTCCTTCAGAAAGCTCACCAGATGTGGAGACAGACAGCAGCCGCCTGGAACTTCCTGCACTCCTCAACTTCCTCCAGAAAGTTCGGCACTTCAGGCGGCTTCCTTCGCAAACTCCTCAGAGTCGCAGGACAGGATGGCATCTCTACACACACACACACACATGCAAAAGTGCCTCAACTTAGATCAAGATTTGTAAGAACTTTATAAAAACTGGTTTATTAAAGCTGTAAAAATGGATTAACTCATAATTATTGCCTTGTTTCACACTTATTAACTTGCACAATAAGCTGGTGAACAAGGTGTACGACAAGCACAATTAACCCACGGTTGTCAACATTTGAAGTGGATTAAAAAAGTTAGACAAGACAAGAAAGGGTATTGTTAAAAATTCATGTGATGACAGGTTTTGATCCACTTCTAGTGTTGACTTGTGTGACACACTGTGGATTGACGACCTGAACCGACCGTTGCCACTCCCAGTTTGGGCCGAAGCTGAAACTTGAGCAGACACTCGGCTCTGACGCTGGGACGCTTAGAGACGCCTGAGGATCCTGCAACAGACACACACAACAGACCCGTCAATAACTCACTGATGCACAAAAACACATTAAAATAGTTCATTAAATTAGAAAGAGATAACAAAAATCATCAAATCTGATAAAAACAACAACATTGAGGTACATTATGTCACAAAATCATAATTAAAAAAACATGACAAATAATAAATAATTAAAAAGTTTCTACTGGCAATAATCGAAATCTAACCAAACTGATCTAAAGACAAATCAAAAACTATTTCATATTAAATTAAATTAACAAAATGCATTAAAATGAAATAAAATCAGAGAAAGAAGATCAGGTTAATACATTAAAAATGTTTACAAAATACAACAACATATATATTACAAAAAATTACTACACACATATATCAAGTTGTTATCCTACACCAGAATAAATAATTGACAAATAATAAATAATAAAAAAATATTTTTTTTAATTTTATTTTTAAAAATATATTTAAAATAATAATAATAATAATAAATAAATATCAGATTAATACATTAAAAATGTTTTAATTATTATAAAATACAAACAAATATATATTGCACAAAAATTACATACAAATATATCAAGTTGTTATCCTACACCAGAATAAATAATTGACAAATAATAAATAATATAAAAAAATATATTTTTTATTTATATTTTTAAAAATATATTTAAATAATAATAATAATAAATATTTAGTACTAATACATTTAATAAGGTTTTAATTATTACAAAATACAACATATATGTGCAAAAAATATAATACATATACATAATAATATATCAAGTTGTTATCCTACACTAGAATAAATAATTGACAAATTATCAGTAATATTTACGCACTGGAAATGCTCTGAAACCTAATTAAATAAAATTACCCATAAAGAGACTATTCGAACACGTAAACAAAAAACTCGCATTAAAATATGGAATGATCCAATGAACACTTGGAAATCTGTTTTAATTCTTCCTACTATCAAGAAACTATTTTTAATTGGAAATGCCAACAAAAATTGTTCGATTTTTTTAATTGTTCAAAATATTAATTTACTGAAAATTCGAACAAAATTAAATCATACATTTATATTAATAGAAATTAATATAAAATAAAAGTCTGCGAAAATCACCTATCCGATCAAACTTACTGGTGAACCGAGACTATGCAATATTTTTAATTAGAATAAATTAAATTATTCTAATAAGAAATAAGAAGAAAAAAAGTTCGGTTACACTTAATTTAAAGGTGCAAAACTAGTTCCATGCAAATACTTGAATAATAATGTGATTAACAACATGTATTTCCTCTGTTAGGTTACTAGGTTATAGGATTTTAAATTTGCTTTGTAATTATGTATCATTTATTGTTATTACTACAGTAACTATACAAAAACATGTGTAATAAAGGACACACATATTTTTACGCTTCAAAGTTAAATCTGGTAATATTCACTTTACTGTCTGTTCAATGTGTCCTCATCACATGTTTCAGGAGTTACTGTAGAAGAACACAAATTATGATAATGATAGCAAGCCCCAATCTACCCTAACCCTAGTAACCTAACAGAGGAAATACATGTTGTTAATCACATTATTATTCAAGTATTTGCATGGATAACTACACCTTAAATTAAGTGTAGACCGTAACTGTGTTTTTCTTATTTCTTATTAGAATAATTTAATTTATTCTAATTAAATATTGCATAGTCTCGGTCACAAGTAAGTTTGCTATTAATATTATTTTCTCAACTTTTATTTTATATTAATTTCTTTAATTTAAATGTATGATTTAATTTTGTTCGAATTTCAGTAAATTAATATTTTAACAATTAAAAAAATCAAACAATTTTTGTTGCATTTCCAATTAAACAAAAGTTTCTCATATAGAATAATTAAACATATTTCCAAAGTGTTCATTGCATCATTCCATATTTAATGCATTTTTGTTTAAGTATTAAATAGTGTCTTATGGGTAATTTTATTTAATTAGATTTCAAGCATTTCCAGTGGTAAATATTACTGATAATTTGTCAATTATTTATTCTAGTGTAGGATAACAACTTGATATATTATTATGTATATGTATTATATTTTTTGCAATATATATTTGTTGTATTTTGTAGTATAATTAAAACCTTATTAAATGTATTAATCTATATTTATTATTATTATTATTTTAAATATATTTTTAAAAATAAAATAAAAAATATATTTTTTTATATTATTTATTATTTGTCAATTATTTATTCTGGTGTAGGATAACAACTTGATATATTTGTATGTAATTTTTGTGCAATATATATTTGTTGTATTTATAATAATTAAAACATTTTTAATGTATTAATCTGATATTTATTTATTATTATTATTATTATTTTAAATATATTTTTAAAAAATAAAATTAAAAAAAAATATTTTTTTTATTATTTATTATTTGTCAATTATTTATTCTGGTGTAGGATAACAACTTGATATATGTGTATGTAATTTTTTGTAATATATATTTGTTGTATTTTGTAAACATTTTTAATGTATTAACCTGATCTTCTTTTTCTGATTTTATTTCATTTTAATGCATTTTGTTAATTTAATTTAATATGAAATAGTTTTTGATTTGTCTTTAGATCAGTTTGGTTAGATTTCGATTATTGCCAGTAGAAACTTTTTAATTATTTATTATTTGTCATGTTTTTTTAATTATGATTTTGTGACATAATGTACCTCAATGTTGTTGTTTTTATCAGATTTGATGATTTTTGTTATCTCTTTCTAATTTAATGAACTATTTTAATGTGTTTTTGTGCATCAGTGAGTTATTGACGGGTCTGTTGTGTGTGTCTGTTGCAGGATCCTCAGGCGTCTCTAAGCGTCCCAGCGTCAGAGCCGAGTGTCTGCTCAAGTTTCAGCTTCGGCCCAAACTGGAGTGGCAACGGTTGGTTCAGGTCGTCAATCCACAGTGTGTCACACAAGTCAACACTAGAAGTGGATCAAAACCTGTCATCACATGAATTTTTAACAATACCCTTTCTTGTCTTGTCTAACTTTTTTAATCCACTTCAAATGTTGACGACCGTGGGTTAATTGTGCTTGTCGTACACCTTGTTCACCAGCTTATTGTGCAAGTTAATAGTGTGAAACAAGGCAATAATTATGAGTTAATCCATTTTTACAGCTTTAATAAACCAGTTTTTATAAAGTTCTTACAAATCTTGATCTAAGTTGAGGCACTTTTGCATGTGTGTGTGTGTGTGTAGAGATGCCATCCTGTCCTGCGACTCTGAGGAGTTTGCGAAGGAAGCCGCCTGAAGTGCCAAACTTTCTGGAGGAAGTTGAGGAGTGCAGGAACGTTCCAGGCGGCTGTGTCTGTCTCCACATCTGGTGAGCTTTCTGAAGGAGAGTTAGAAGAGTAGAAGACAAGAACACTTCCACAGCTTGACATTTCAATTTCCTCAGAGCTTTCTCCACTTCTCTCTCTCTACTGTATCTGTGCCAGATGCCTCGGATCCTGCAAGACTGAATGGATTTCTAATATGCTCATAATAAACTGAAGTTTGCACTGAATTAATTGTTTGTTTCCTGATGAAGGTGAGAGGTTTCCTGAGATCGTGTTTTTGGGCACCGGCCCGTCCCTGCCGATGAAGATCAGAAACGTCAGTGGAACTTTAGTGAACATCAGGTAATCTTTATCAACGGTCGATTAGTAGAAATGCTCATTATTAGAGTGTGTGTGTTATGGCTCACGTGCAGTGGATTAGTTTTGCTAGCTGTTTATTTCAAAGCATAATAAACCAAGAGTCCAAAAAAACCCCTCCAAACACAATGACACAGGGAAGGATTCAGATTTCTCATGCCACAGCCACTAGAAGACAGACACATCACGTCGCCAAGCTCCTGTTTCGAGTCGGTTTGAGTCTGCGCGTGCAGGAACGGAAGTGCTAAAAAATTGCTAAAAATTGCTTCACTTGTCTCAAATAGAGTTCCAATGAGATGGCTCTGCCCACTTCTTATACTGTCTAGAGCCCGACCGATAAAGGATTTTGAAGGCCGATGCTGATACAAATATTTTTGGGTTTTAAAATCCGATATTCTAATATATCGGCCGATATTTTTTTTTTTTTTTTTTTTTTTTTTTTAGAAACGCGCAACAAAACATTAACAGATTTCCCTAACTTTAGTTATTTGTAGTTATTTATGAGTTTTAACTAAAATAATATGATAATGCATTTTTAAAAAAAAAATCTTTTTATTGTCACAACAGAACAGACTGATGATAGTGGCATTAGCTAGCTTTATGGTTCGCTAGTCTATGATGAGTCATAATATTAGCAATGGATAAAGTCATACTGCAAATTGTAAAACATACATTTTCAATATAACAGGCCAAAGAGAGATGATACGTCTCATTGCTATAACTGTCGCGCGCTATTAAAGAAATACTTCAGTCACATTGTCAAAAGTTAAAAGGACAGTCAGTCGACTACACTGTAACAATATTACGTAACTATTACTAGCTAATTCCACTTCACTGTCTCGGCTTATTTAACAGCAGCAAAACTGGACATAATAGTCACAAATGTTATCATGCTTATTTGAGTTAAGAAAACTGATGGGGATGTTCTTTTAATTGTTATTCACGCAATGTATGTCTCGTGACAAACTCAACGAGTGTGTCAACAGGGACGGTGTAGAGTGCCCTCTGGTGGACAAACCATACAACTCCAACACTTAATGACATGGTTCAAGCGTGTTTTCATCCGTTTTTATTTTATTTTTCAAATATTAATTTATCGGCCATTATAACTGCCAAGATACGATATTTGGAAAATGCCTAATATCGGCCGATAATATCGGTCTCGCCGATATATCGGTCTGGCTCTAATTCTGTCTATGATAAAAAATGAGGATTGATTACTATCGAGAAATCAATATTTTTTTACCCAGCCTAATGTTTAGTAACACGAAGTTACAAACAAAAATGTGGTGCAAAAGCTTAGTATAGTTTGATCTCTTATTAAAAAAAGAAACACTTGTGTTGTTTTCTGCTAGTTTAGACCTTTTCAACGATATATGACACAAGTCTATCTGTTCATGTGTGATTTTACTTATCACGTTTTATGTAATGCAGTTATATTTTCACATTATAAAAAATGAAGCACTTTCTAATATCTCAGCAAATTTAAACGCACTTGTTAAGTGATATTTGCTCTAAAGCTGAGCTTATATGTTTTAAAAGACATATTGTGTTGGTCAAGCAACATGATAACTTAGTAGTGTCCCTCGCTTCGCTTAATCGATGAACTGATCTATAATTTAAACAACATATAGATTACAGAATCAAGTGAGTTGAAAGGTTTTCTAAAAGCAAAAGTAATTTCCATGTAATAGGGTTGTTTTATCATGGTTTTAGTCCCTCTGGTTCACATTGGTCTGAACAATACCAGTTAGCTGTGGTAAAATCACAGAAGCACAGTGTGTTTCATTGCTATGATATAATATGGGGCAGAGTTTGATTTGTCTGATCTCCATCTCTGCTCCTCAGCCCCTCTCAAGTCGCTGCTGTTGGATTGTGGGGAGGGAACGTTCGGTCAGCTGTGTCGTCATTATGGCAATGATGTGGATGAGATCCTCTCCAAACTCTCCACCATCTTTGTGTCGCACCTGCACGCAGACCATCACACGGTGAGGCCGGCACTAACACAACTTAAACCAGTTTGCTTGGTTTAGCTTATACAGTTTAGCGTCATTATGCTAAAATATTAATAAAGAGTCAAGTCACCTTTATATATATATATATATATATATATACATATACATATACATATACATATATATATACACTACCGGTAGAAAGTTTAGGGTCGGTAAGATTTTTTATGTTTTTAAAAGAAGCCTTCTGCTCACCAAGGCTGCAATTTTTTGATAAAAAATACACAAAAAACACAGTAATATTGTGAAATATTATGACAATTTAAAATGACTTTTTTATGTTAATATATATTAAAATGTAATTTATTCCTCTAAAAAAAGCTGAATTTTCAGCATCATTACTCCAGTCTTCAGTGTCACATGATCCTTCACAAATCACTCTAATATGATGATTTTATGCTCCAAAAACATGTATGATTATTATCCATGTTGAAAACAGTTTTTTACATTTTTATTTCAGGATTCTTTGATGAATAGAAAGTTCAAAAGAACAGCTTTTATTTAATTAGAATCTTTTCTAACATTATAAATGTCTTTACTGTAACTTTTGATCAATGTAACTCATCCTTGATGAATAGAAGTATTGATTTCTTATTTATTTCCCCCAAAAATAAAATACAAATTCTTACTGACCCCAAACTTTTTAAAGGGTAGTGTTTAATGTAACAAAAGCTTTCCATTTCAGATAAAAGCTGTTCTTTTGAACTTTCTATTCATCAAAGAATCCTGAAATAAAAATGTAAAAAACTGTTTTCAACATGGATAATAATCATACATGTTTTTGGAGCATAAAATCATCATATTAGAGTGATTTGTGAAGGATCATGTGACACTGAAGACTGGAGTAATGATGCTGAAAATTCAGCTTTTTTCAGAGGAATAAATTACATTTTAATATATATTAACATAAAAAAAGTCATTTTAAATTGTCATAATATTTCACAATATTACTGTGTTTTTTGTGTATTTTTTATCAAAAAATCGCAGCCTTGGTGAGCAGAAGAGACTTCTTTTAAAAACATAAAAAATCTTACCATCTTAAACTTTGACGTGTAGTGTGTGTGTGTGTGTGTGTATATATATATATATATATATAGCGCTTTTTACAATGCAAATAGTTTTAAAGCAGCTTCACAGAGATAACAGGAAAATGATGAAGAAATGGCATCAAAGTCTAGTTTGATGGTTCATTTTTGTTGTAAAAAAAGTTAGTAATTTAGTTAATTTAGTCCAGAGCAGAATCATAGAGAGCTGAGAGATGAATGCTCAAAGTGTTTCGTCATTTATTTCTCTGCTGTGTGTTGTCGTCCACGCAGGGTTTGATCCAGCTGTTATTGGAGCGAGAGAGAGCTCTGGTATGTACACTTTTTATTATTTGTCGTCATTTATGTGTTTGTGCTATGGATGATTTGACTGTTCGGGTCGTGTTGTGTGTTGCAGATCGAGTCTCGTGTGAAGAGCTCAGTCCTGTGTTCCTGATCGCACCGGTGCAGATCATGACGTGGCTGAACCAGTACCACGACCACTGCCAGCGGATCCTCAGCCAGATCAAGTACAAACTTTATTACGTCTCACTCTGTCTCTCTGGTAGAGCGTCTGTGATTATCACTAGTCACTGTACATACATTATCATTTGTAGTTTCTTGACACTTCGCTTCTGTTTTTGTTCCAGTATCATCCCATCAAAGTATTTATTTGACGGTGCCGAGATCCCCAAAGTCAGGACCAAATCCTTCATCCAGACTGTCCTGAAGAAGAATGACCTGGTCAAGGTCTGTACAGCCGTTAGTGATCTAGCTAACATATGTGTGATCCTTTTGACCATGCACAATAGGTATTTAAATGTTTATGCATTTGCTCTTTAATTAGTTTTTATTTTATTTTATTTTACTTTTAATCATAATTTCAATCAAACAGCAGTTGCAAAAAAAGAAAAAGTTGCAAAAAAAGAGAAGTAAAAAAAGTTATTAAGTATTTTATTATATATATATATATATATATATATATATATATATATTAGGGCTGTGCAAAAGTTAATTGCATCCAAAATAAAAGTCTCTGCTTACATTATATATTTGTGTGTGCTGTATATAATTATTTTGTATATATAAATACCTATGGATGCATGTATATATTTAAGAATTATTTGCGCTTAAATTATATAAATACATAATCTATATTATATAAATATAAATTTTTTATATATGAATAGAATGACACATTTTCTTAAATATATACATGCATGTGTGTGTATTTAAATATACAAAATAATTACATACAGCACACAAAAATATATTATGTAAACACAGACTTTTATTTTGGATGCGATTAATCGCAATTAACTTTTGCACAGCCCTAATATATATATATATATATATATATATATATATATATATATATATATATATATATATATATATATATATATATTATTTATTTATATGCACTTGCTAATTTGGAATCATAATTGCAAGCAAAGAGCATTTGCAAAAAAAAAAAAAAAAAAAAAAACAAGTTTAATGCAAAAAAGAGCATTAGCACTAATGTGATGATTAATCAAACTTTATTGCTAGTTAAGGCGAGACACGGCAGGCAAAAACACTTTTTTCACTGGTCAATTTTGAGATTTTGTATTCAATAACATGTATTCAGTATTCAAACATGTCGTCTTTCAGACTTGTGTTGACAAAAAGTCCAAAATACACATTTAGGCTTTATTTTACTACACTTTGTCTGTTTGCGTGTGTAGATTTCGCCTAAATTCCTCAAAAGTTGGCATTCCCGCTGCTCCGTGATCACGATCCGCACCCTGTCATCGCACAAACCGTTAGAAAGCTCTCTCTCTCCTCTTCAATGCTGTCGGATCCAAATATGGTCATTTCCTGTTTATCAGCAACCAATCATGAAAGTAAACTGGGCCATTTAACTCAAAATGCGCAATCCATAAAAATCTTTAAAGGCGTTTTCTCAAAATGAGTTTCTAGTGATGATTTTCCACTTCTGTAGCACCTACACACACTGAACTTTACAGCCGTATTCCTGACTATATTGTGAAAGTTTGTTCAGAGGGATTTGTTGATGTATCATTCTTGGCCTGATTTATATAACATTTATTCCTAAAAATAGGGCGGAAATCTATTTTTTAAGGCTATTGGCAGTGTTTTCTGATTTACAGGGTAACAAAAGGAGATATTCATAATCCCATCTGAAAATGTCTTTTCATTGAATATATCAACAAAATGTAAACATCATTTTAAATCTTGTTTTTTTTAAATGGTCAGATTAGTCACTTCAGAAATATACGCAAATTAGTGCATATTTAATTAGATATAGCCTGATTAGCATATTTAAGCATAAAATTACAGAAAACTTCAATACATTTTTTCTCCTATTTATGTGATTAATCAACTGGTAAAGTTTCATGGTCACATCTGTAGTTAACATTTTTATCCTATTCACCTGCAGTGTCTCGCCTTAAATATTTTTTTTCTGTCTTCTTGTAGTTTTTGGTTTTAAGAAAGCTTAATGGCTATATAAAAACAAACATTAAAATCACAATCACAAGATGTATAATGTTTATTTTATATCACCAACAAACTTTTATACATACCCTACTGGTCAAAAGTTTAAGATCAGTAAGATTTTTTGTTTTTAAAAGAAGTCTCTTCTGCTCACCAAGGCTGTAATTTTTTGATAAAAAATACACAAAAACACAGTAATATTGTGAAATATTATGACAATTTAAAATGACTTTTTTATGCTAAATATATATTAAAATGTAATTTATTCCTCTGAAAAAAAGCTGAATTTTCAGCATCATTACTCCAGTCTTCAGTGTCACATGATCCTTCACAAATCGACTCTAATATGATGATTTTATGCTCCAAAAACATGTATGATTATTATCCATGTTGAAAACAGTTTTATACATTTTTATTTCAGGATTCTTTGATGAATAGAAAGTTCAAAAGAACAGCTTTTATCTGAAATGGAAATCTTTTGTTACATTAAACACTACCCTTTAAAAAGTTTGGGGTCAGTAAGAATTTGTATTTTATTTTTGGGGAAATAAATAAGAAATCAATACTTCTATTCATCAAGGATGAGTTACATTGATCAAAAGTTACAGTAAAGACATTTATAATGTTAGAAAGATTCTAATTAAATAAATGCATAATAATCATACATGTTTTTGGATCATAAAATCATCATATTAGAGTGATTTGTGAAGGATCATGTGACACTGAAGACTGGAGTAATGATGCTGAAAATTCAGCTTTTTTCAGAGGAATAAATTACATTTTAATATATATTAACATAAAAAAGTCATTTTAAATTGTCAGAATATTTCACAATATTAGTTTTTTTTTGTGTATTTTTTTATCAAAAAATTGCAGCCTTGGTGAGCAGAAGAGACTTCTTTTAAAAACATAAAAAATCTTACCGACCCTAAACTTTTGACCGGTAGTGTATATCTTTTAAATTTCTGTACGTAGACTGACAGATTGTGGTATCAATAAAGAATAAAGAGTGATCTATAGAGCATGTTGTGAGTAAACCTCTCTCTCTCTCTCTCTCTCTCATGTGTAGTTTCAGACGTGTTATGTTCGTCACTGTAGAACGCGGTTTGCCTGCAGTTTGACGCATCAGTCCGGCTGGCAGCTCGTGTTCTCTGGAGACACCATGCCCTGTGAAGCTGTCGCCAATATCGGTAAAAACCACACACGCACACACACACTCATTAAGATGCACAGTTACATATAGCATGCGATTAGGTTTATAGTCACACGTTTATGGTCTGAGCTGTCGGGCAAACCCTCAAAATATTCCGAATCTGTCCATTAAACGCCCATCAGTCCAGTTGTGGAGAGAGAGAGAGAGTGTGTAATTGCGTCTGAATCTCTGTAAGTGACTCGCGGATCGAATACGGATGAAGCCTGCGTTTAAATGCTGCTTCCTGTCTTGATCAGCACTGTAATCGATCACACAGAAACCTCTTTAATGGCCCCGCTGGGTCTTCATCCCCCCTCCTGAACGCCGAGATGGTTCGGTCCGCTCTGCTCGTTAGGGAAGGCCTTTGTTGTCTCGCCGCTGGAGTTCTCCTGATTGATTTCTAAAGGGAGAAAATGGAGTGTGTGCTGGTGTGTTAAAGTTTGTGTGTGCTTTACAATAGGGTGGAACAGCATGTCAGCGGTGATTTATCTGTGTGTGTGTGTGTGGCAGGGAGTTTGATTCATCTCTTGGTTCGTTCCAGGCAAGAATGCCACACTTTTGATTCATGAAGCCACGCTGGAGGATGGGATGGAAGAAGAGGCGTTAGAGAAGAGACACAGGTAACATGAACGTCCAGATCTACAGGCTCATATCAAGTGTTTGTTGAAGTCTTTTAACACCAAATCTGTCTAAATTGAGTTTTTCACGATCAATTCTGACCAGTTTTACAGGTAAAGCGGCAAAATCACCCTCTTTAGTTCCATGTAAACGCCCTTTTAACCCTCTGATGGTCTTCCTTTATGAGTCATGTCCTGGGCCTTCCCGGTCAGAAGTGACCGGAGGCCTAGAAATGAAACTTCTTCCATCCCAGTAAAACCAATGCAGTTTATTTTTGTTCTATAATATTTATTCTTTTTAATTTAGTATTTTGAGACAATTTGATTGAATTTATTAATATTTATGCAATATTTATTTTATATTTTATTTTTTTTCAATGGAAATATATATATATATATATATATATATATATTATATTTTTTAAATTATTAATGCAGTATTTTTGTTTAATATAGAGTCTAGGCCTTCAGAAAAAAATATTTTTTGAAGAAAATTAGCACCATCTGGTTACAGTATAGAGAAAAAGTGTAGAATCATGGTGTAACCACTAGAGGGCATGTACAGCTCTCTATGGAGAGGCATGTGAATTCCCCAGATGTTTATGAACACATTTTTTTTTTTTTTGGTGGATTTAAATATATAATTGAAACAATCTCAAAAACTATTTCTTATTAATTTTTTTTTAAATAAATAAAAAAAATGAATTTTTGTATTTTTGTCAATTTCCCATTCATTTCCTATGGGGGTCATTTTTGACCAAAGACCAAAATCGTGACAAATTTTTTTACGACCACTTAGCATGCTTGGATCATGAACTCAGTTTTTTTGTGTGTTCACATACATAATGCCAGAAATGACACCAAGTTTCGTAACATTATGATGATGCTGTGATTTTAAAAAATTCAAAACAGATTTTTTGTAATCTGAATTTATTGGTGTGTGTGGGTGGGTGGGTGTAAAGTTTTTGCACTCTTGATGTTGTAGAGTGTCACCCCTTTACTGCGGTATACTTCTTTTAAGAATCGTGGCCGATCTGTAGATTGTACAAACAAAAATTCAGAGAATTTCAGTTTTTTTGTAAATTTCCCATTCATTTCCTATGGGTCGGTCCTTTCTGACCGAAGACCACTAGAGTGACTATTTTTTTATGACCACTTAGCATGCTCAGATCATGACCTCAATTTTTTTTGTATTCACATAACAAATGGCGAAAAAGTCACCAAGTATCATAACCTTCCGATGAAGCTGTGATTTTTAATAATTCAAAACAGAAAATGATTCGGTCAGAAGTGACCGAGGACCATCAAAGGGTTAACTACTAATCCTTTAATAACAGCCTCTCTTTATCATTGCATCATATTGGCTGATTCATAAAGCAGTCAGCTTATAAATCTGTTCAGATCAGACTGAAATCATCAGGGATCTTAATATATACTTAAGCAGCTCGTTTCTAACGTGATGTTTTTCATAAAAACAGTTTTTTAATGTTTCTTGATCATCAAATCATCATATTATAGTGATTTCTGAAGGATCCTGTGACACTGAAGACTGGAGTAATGATGCTGGAAATACAATATATTACAGTTTAACATATAGTCACACTTATTTTGAATTATTTCACAATATTATAGTTTGTACTGTATTTATGCTCTAATAAATTGAGCCTGGCTGAGAATAAGAGACTGTCAGGAATACTTTTGAATTAGTTATGCTGGTATTTCCTTTTCATTGTGGCACAATTTCCATCTACATTGTTCCAATGCAATCAATGCATGAATTCTCTTCTATAAATATTGCAATTGTTTATCAGCATCTCTTATCAGCTTTTGCCTCGAGTGAAGTGAGGTTGTATTGGGCGAGTGCAAACTAACAAAACAGACGATAAGATAAGCCATGTTTTGATTCGAGAGCTAAAAAACAGTCAGAGACGAGAGGAGAAAATCTTCTGCAATGAAAGTGGTCAGCTCTCCCAGAGGATAATGCGTTCCTGACGGAGGACTCGTCTAACCGGAGAATCCCAGAGCATTGATTGGGTTCGTTGTCGTCCTCCTCATGTCACGCCTGGGGCCGTTTCCAGTCGAGCTGCTGAATATCTCCGAGAACTTCTGAGTGCAATTGATTGGGGATTTTGTGGGAGGATCATTTGTGTTTCAGTGAGATATTGATTGGCTGAGAGGCGAGAGAGTGTCGTCCAAGCCCGTGAAGCTTCGGTTTAGCTTTATACACTGAAATGGACAAATTCACAGATTTGTGTTTCGAGCTTTTTAGAAAACAAGGGAAAGGTGAGGGAAACCGTATTACAGACTTTTCTAATGGCATTTACTGTGTAAATTGAAAGGGATAGTTCACTTTGAAATACATTTTTTATATGTTTTAGCTTACCTCAAGGGCATCCAAGATCTAGGTGTCTTTGTTTCCACAGTATTTTCAATTTTGATATTTTTAGGTCAAACCGTTCTGTCAGTCATATAATGGAGGTCTATGGTCACCACCTCAAAGAGCATGCACAGAGAAGTCCAAATTAAACATGATTTAATGACTCGTAAATGTAAGTACACATTGATGGCCTAAGATTCACGAAACGAGCGGTTTGTGTGAGAAAACGAACAGTATTTATATCGTTTTTACCTCTTGTAATCACAGCCACGTCCAAGTGATCTGAGGGCATGGGCGCTTCGGTCTGTGCTGCTCTCGTGCGTGTACGTCACTTATTGTTTACACAGAGATTTCAGAAGTGTTGCCTTTCACTGTGAAGATATAAACATATTTAGAAATACAAAAAATTGCAATGGAAGACGATTTCGATATATCAACAGACAACTTTTTTTTTTTTTTTTTTTTTTTTTTTTTTCGCAACCGCGCAAGAGATCACTCCCGGGGCTTGCGCAGACCGAAGCGCCCGCGCCCTCAGATCACTTGGACGTGGCTGTGGTTACAAGAGGTAAAAACGATATAAATACTGTTCGTTTTCTCACACAAACCGCTCGTTTCGTGTCTTAGGCCATCAATGTGTACTTACATTTACGAGTCATTAAATCATGTTTAATCTGGACTTCTCTGTGCTGCTCTTTGAGGTGGTGACCATAGACCTCCATTATATGACTGACAGACAAGAACGGTTTGCACCTAAAAATATCAAAATTGAAAATACTGCGGAAACAAAGACACCTACATCTTGGATGCCCTTGAGGTAAGATAAAACATATCAAACATTCATTTCAAAGTGAACTATCACTTTAGTCGAGGCTCAGATTCAGATTGTGTCGGTGATGGCTGTTTGAATCCCAATCTGTTTCTAGCACCACGTCTCAGGCTATTGGCGTGGGGATGAAGATGAACGCTGAATTCATCGTGTTGAATCACTTCAGTCAGCGGTACGCCAAGATCCCTCTCTTCAGCGACGACTTCAACAGCAAAGTGGGAATCTCGTTTGACCACATGAGGGTGAGGAAATAACTAATGCTTCACTAAAACCCTCCTTTTGTTCTTACTTCTTTAGTTACTTAAAGGGTTAAATCACCCAAAAATGAAGATGATGTCATGTCGTCCCAAGCCCGTTCATCTTCAGAACACAGTTTAAGATATTTTAGATTTAGTCCGAGAGTTTTCTGTCCCTCCACTGTAAATGTGTGTACGGGATACTGTCCTTGTCCAGAAAGCTAATAAAGACATCATCAAAGTAGTCATGTGACATCAGTGGGTTAGTTACAATGTTTTGAAGCATCGAAAATACATTTTAGTCCAAAATAACAAAAACTACGACTTTATTCAGCATTGTGTTCCACAACAGAACCAGAAGACAATACAATGATGAATAAAGTCACAGTTTTTGTTATTTTTGGACCAAAATGGGCTTGGAACAACATGAGGGTGAGTCATTGATGACATAATTTTCATTTTTGGATGAACTATCCCTTTAATTACTTCCATACTTCCTTATATCAATCCTTCCATAGTTACTTCCTCTATTACTTACATCATGATCCCTTCCTTATTTTCCTCCTTACTTACATTGTTTGTTACTTCCTGCATTACTTGCATCATTTTCCTGCATTACTAATATCATTTACCCTTCCTTACTTTCACTTACTTTCCTCCTGTAAACTTCCTACATTAATTACAACATGATCTCCTTATTTTCCTCCTTCCTTTCTTTGTTACTTCCGCCATTACTCACTGTATATAATTACTTCCTTCTTTAACCCTAAAACCATATTCTGGACAAATGTGGGCAAAATAGTTTTGATTTATTTAAAAAAAAAATACTTCCCTTGATCTGGGCGGTACAAGACTTGGCTACTTTTCCTAAGTTTGCCTCCTGAACACACACACATTTTTTTACTCAACTCTACAATGTTAAGTGGGTGAAAAAAAACTCCTCAATCTTGTATTTGGGTCAAAAATGGGCACCCATAGAAATGAATGGGAAAAACTGTAATTTAGAGCATTCTAAAATAAGCCAAAATAGGCGACAGCAAAGTCACTTCATCTTTACGTTTTAGCTCTAAGAACTTATTGGAATGATATTTTAATGTAGTTAAAAAATATACATAGTAATTAATTTACATAGAAATAATTTACATAGAAAATATGGTACTTTTGGAAGTAAATAAATTCAAAAATACCCCCAAAATAAAAATCAACACCATAAATGGACAGACAAAACTTTATCGAAGACAGTGATATAACATTTATACTAAATAAAAATTAGGATCACACCTAATTAATTTACATAGAAATAATTTACATAGAAAATATGGTACTTTTGGAAGTAAATAAATTCAAAAATACCCCCAAAATAAAAATCAACACCATAAATGGACAGACAAAACTTTATCTGAAGACAGTGATATAACATTTATACAAAATAAAAATTAGGATCACACCTGAGTCCTCTGAGCCCACATTTGTCCACAATTACAGGATTAAGGGCTATAAAGTGAATACGGTTTGAGGGCTACTTCCTAATATTCCTTTCTTACTTCCTGCATTATTTACATTATTATTCCTTCCTTATTTCCTTAGTTATTTCCTGAACATCCTTCCTTACATCTTTCATTTCCTACTGTTAAATCCTGCACCTTCGTTCATCCCTTCCTTTCTTAGTTATTTCCTTCCTTACTTGCATCCTCAATTACTTCATACATCAAATTAAATTTCCTTTTTTATTTCCTTAGTTGTTAACTCCTTGTTTACTTACAATCTGAAAGGAAGTAGCTAAAGGAATGCATGATGGATGCCTACATCGGTTACTTCCATCCTTCTTTCCTTTTATTCCTCCTTTTGTACCTCACTTTTCTTCAGTTGAGAAATGCTGAACATATCCATTCGTGAATGAACGTAAGGTTTGATGTTGTGTTTTCAGATTCGATTCTGGAGATTTCCAGATGCTTCCTCGGCTCATCCGGCCTCTGAAGGCATTGTTTGCGGAGGAGATTGAAGAGATGGAGGAGAGGAGAGAAAAGAGAGAGATGAAGAAGAGCAGCGAGCCTCCGTCTGAACGGAGAAGAGACGAGCCGAGGTGCCAAGAGAGAGCAAGATGACCTCAACCAAGAAGCAGCCGTCAAACGACTCAAGGCAAACTGATGGCCGATCAGGAGACAGAACCAGTCGGCTATGAACTTAAAACATATATCATAAAATCCATGTTGGGTAGGAGTCCAGCTGGGTGTGATTAAAGCAGCTGGAGATTAATCCGAGTTACTCTGAAATGCAGTGTGCCGGTTCCTGACTGCGATCAGAAGTGAAATCTGTCCCGCTGCTATCGATTCTGCTTCAGGCGTGAGCATGGGAAACAAGTGGTGGGAAAGTACACTACTTTAGATTTGTTTTGGAATGTTTGGCATTTTAATTTCAACCTGAAACACACTTTTCAGCACTGAAGAAAGACGTTTGTTGTTTTCATATAGTAATGGAGTGATGGAGAATTTCACTTCAGTTTGAATCAATTTTTTTTTGCGAGTAAACAGTGCGAGTGCAGTGGTGTGTGTGTGAAAACGGCACTTATACATTTTCTCTATGTAATTTTATTTTATGCACATAAAATCCGCTTAGGCTTTTCTAATTATTTTAGGGAAATAAACATACACCTGGATAATTATTTGTCATTATTATATATTTTTGATGTATCCCTCCCCTTAATTTTACTAGTGCAAACACCATTTTCTTTAGAAAAAAAAATACTTTAGAATAGCTTGTAATAGTTTTTTTTAGAGTGAATATAGAATATAAATTTCATTACAGCAACTAGAAAAAAAAAAGTTTGATGACACAAACTTTAAGTCGTTTTGAGAAAGCCGGACAAGAGAGTTTGAAGACGTTTAAAGTAGTTTTAAAGATGGATTAGATAGAAACAAAGGAAATGATTGTTTAGAAAGAAAGGAAAGATAGCAATACGTAACTGAACGAAGACTGA
>JAQIUQ010004250.1:0-145000 GCA_030378365.1 Hybognathus amarus
AGACGTGATTGTCAAAAATACATAGTTAGAATGAGTCAGGAATGAAGGGAATGACATTTCCGATGTGTTTGCTCCATATTCGCTCTTTCTCTCTCCCTGGTTGTCAGGGACAGCGACAACAACTCCCGTGAGCCCATACTCTTTCCCAACGTCATCAAAGTACGTCTTTTGTTATTATTTAGATCGAGTGCCCCCTGGTGGCCAAAAATGACAGACTGTACGTTTAAGGGGGGATTACGTAGAGGTGGAGGCACTGAAACAAAGCAAACGTAAATGCATGAGACCCGAGAACAGGACGATGCAGGAAATCTCGCACTGAGACAGGATCTCCAAGAGCAGGTGTTCAAATCTTCCAGCAGGAGTCTTCACCCGGTGAGCAAAAAGAGCAGGAAAGGCCCTCTCGCACTTCACAGGACAGTCAGGAGAATCCCGCTGGGTGGGAACCCCCACGCCTGGTCTCATCATTTCAGAAACCCTCTCCAACCAAAAACACTAAATCTAAATTACATTTCTAATACCACAGTACCGACTTCCAAGTCGGTATTGGAATTTAAAATGGAAGATGGATTCATTGAAGTCTTAGGAAATCCTAGGATAAAACGTCATGCCGTGAGGAAGCTGAAGCCTGGCCGTTATTGGACCATAACGGAAATACCACAAATTTCACCACGGCTTGGTTGCAGAAGTCGTCCTGGAAGAGTCTACAGTGACCCCACAGTGACCTCACAGTGACCTGACTTGAACCCCACATACAACCTCTGGTGAGATTTGAAGGCGGTGGTTGCAACACGCAAACCCAAGAATAAGACTGAACTGGAGGCCATTGAGGTTTGGCTCAGATTCCTCAGAAACGCTGCCAGAAACTGGCGTCTGGTTATACACCTCGTTTACAACAAAAGGCTGTTCAACTGACTAATAGAGATTCTTGTGGTGAATGGGTTGAATAATTTGGAAACTGCAGAAGTCATTAAAAGTTGCAATTTAAGTTGAATTTTTGGGAAACTGCTTGAAACATTTGTTGTTGACCTATGTCAGTTACTTTTGTTTGATTATTGCAGTTTCAGAGTTGAAAGTCTTTATATTTTGCCAATAAAACTGATTGAATCATTTTGATAATAATTGTATTTCTTTGTAGGGCTATTGAATTATTATTTTTTGTCATCGGAGTGTAGAATAAATGTTAAAAGTTAAGGAATCTTACACTGGTTCACTATTGGTTACTTACTATATGTTTGATAGGGGAGAGCGGGCACAACCTAACGCTTTTTGGTTTTGGCTCAATTAATTAAAAAATAATTAGGTTAGATTAATACTTTTTTTACACAAGCAACATACACATCTCTGCTACAAATGACCACTTAAAGTTTTTTTCTAGGACCTTCCATTTTCGTACTGTTGCACTGAAAGTGACAGAAGTGCAAATGTTACAACTTACCCCATATACGGGGTTAATTGTAACAGAAAGAGGGGTTAGTTGTAACATTGTGTGTAACACACATAATTCAGTACTATTTTATTTGTATAGTTTTATATTGTTTGTGCATCTAGACAGATATCCATACATCCATCCCTCATCCAATCATCCTTCTATTATGGATCAATATCATGGATAGAGACATAGAAAAGGGCAGCATAGTTTTGCAATAAATAATAATAAATAAAATTATAAATATTGTAATTGCAATTAAATTAGATTTGTGTGTGGCAGCTGCATGTACAAATATTATTATTAATAATAATAACAACAGTAATGGTAATACAAATGAGCTTACAATAAAAATTTAAAGGGTTTATTGCATTAATAACAGGCCATATTATTAATAAATAAACAAGTAATCATTCATAGTACACTAAATTTTACACATTTTAAATTCCAACATTGTTTGTGAAAGTCTAACAAAGTTAAATGTATAAATAAATACTCTAAATAAATAATCCGTTTTCATTTGATTATCATTGTACACTTGGCGGCTTAGTTGTAACACTATGTTACAAATAACCCCGCTGTATAATTCATATTTTAAGCCTAGCTAACAGTCGCTAGGAATTGCTGACATGTTTCAAAACAGTGCTATGTTTGAGCCAACAAGACAGTGATTAAGGCAATATAAAGTTAGATTTGGAAACGTATACACCCAACTCAGAAACCGAAAAAAAAACCCTATGATGAAAATAATTACTTTCATGGTGTCAAAACACTCTTTGTCCAGTATCTTCACGAAATATAATCAAAACTTTCTGCAAATTCGCGGAGACCGTCTTCTGGCAACAAGAGAAAAATAGCGGAAAGACAACCTGCTTGATCCTGACGAACGCGTCAGGTTGTGCCCCGCGCTCCCCTACGGCAGTCTCATCCTAGACACTTTTGAAATTTAGTCTTAAATCCAATGCACATGGCTATGGTTGGGTATCGAGAATCGATTGAAACCGGGACTAACTTTTCGTTTTTCCCGGAATCGTTCGGATTCAAAAGTAAAAATTTCTATTCCTATTTTCGATATTCACAGTCCGCGAACCGGAAGAAGAAACCGCTGAACAACACCAACGAAGAAGCGTCTACCGGAAGTATTGGCATAACCGCGCAGGTCGAACATGAGTAGCTTATGTCGGCGGTCCAAAGTGTGGCTTCACTTTTCTAAAAATAACGAAATCTTGGCAAAATGCTAAATTTGTGACAAAAGGAGAATTTGTGACAGAAGGAGTATTTCCTTCAGAAAGACCGTTGGTTAGCAAGGTTAGCTAAACTTTTTTGACCCTGCCTCTTAAAAGAATCAGAATCAGAATCGTTCAGGTACCAGAATTGGAAACAAGGAATCGGAATCAGAATTGTTCAAATTCAAACGATACCCAACCATACACAATGGCACCCTTTAGCGTCAATATAACACCGCACAGAGCTTTGTTTGGTTATGGTGGGTTTAGGTCTGAGGTAGGGGTAGGGTTAGACCACTAGGAGGCGCCTTCTGGCCCTTATATATCTGTGTCTTATATTGAGGCTAAAGGGTGAAAAATGTACAAAATGTCAAAAGCGTCAGTATATGACGCCTTGGAATAAGAACGGGCTGGTTTGATTTATGTTGAAGAGTTTGGGTCATGTAATAATCAGGCTTTCAAAAAATTAAATTTGGTTTTCGGTTATCAGGTTTCATATATAAAGAGTTATCTTATTGGCCAAAATGTTCATATTTGACCGGTGCATCCCTACAAATAAAGTTTTTTTGGAGTAACAATGATATTGCACAGTATAGACTATATGGCCACAGACATTTTTGAATTAAGGAGATTTTTTAATTATACTTTTTATTTACATTTTATAAACGTATATTTATGATGTTTGACGTGAAAAGGGTTATATAATTTGTGAGGAAATGAAAGACAGACATTTGACCTTATCACATCAGCAAAACGTGACACTCAAATTCGTGCTCATCTTCATCATCAGAACGGTCTTAGTTCAGTACAGGGATTAATATCAGTGATAAATATACAACAGTTTAATATTCATTCGCTTCACGAACTGATTCAGACATGCAGAGTGTGTGTGAGAGACTGTGTGTGTGCGAGAGAGTGTGTGTGCAGAGAGTCACGTACTACATGCAGCGTTAGCGCCCTCTGTTGGTCAACACCTATAAAACACTACTCTGAGAATTAATGAACACTAATATTTGCCTTTAAGGACACTCAATACGTCTGAACTAAATCTAGAACAGCTCATGAAGTCTTTTAGGAAACGAGCACTGTGAACATACAACAGAAGTATCGCAGTAGAGGACGTGATGCAACTTTAAGAGATTGCATAATCAGTGAAAGCGCTTGAGAAATACCTGATCATGTGTATTTAATGAAATCACACTGGAAACTAGTGCATGCCTCCACATAGAGCCGTGTAATAGTGCATGTACAGCTGAAACACATATGACCGAAGATCCATGACCTTGTTAGTGTGTAGCTGCTAACATGGCTATGTTAATACTGATTTAAAGCACAGGTCAGTTGAGCATGCTGTAAATGTATTAATATGAGAGTAAAAGAAGGAAATAGAGCAGGTGCAACAGTGCAGAGGGCGGAACCTGGAGCTCAGGACTATTGGCCTGATGTGGCAATAATAACCTTGCAACATCAACGTGGAAATGGAAACCAAGGGTAACATGTAACGAACGCTCGTGATTTGTGCATATATACTCTAATATACGCCCTGATATTACATCGCGCGAACATTAAGATGGTATATCTTACTAAAATAGCACGTAAACTGTGTTACACGAGAGATTTGCTCATTTAGGCCTTCTAACCGAGATGCTGCACGACATGATGCTGACAGATGACAGCACACGTCAGTGTGAAGGTCTAGCTGAGCTCGCGCACGTCTCGAGACGCGCTTGATGTGCGTTTCACCTGAACTTGTTGAATCTGTCAGGGTCGTCCTCGAACATCTGCCTCATGTTGAGGTTTCCTGCGTTGGTTTTGTACCATTGTTCCAGTTTGCGGTAGATCGGATCGCTGTTGAGCCCCATGATGAAAAGATCCCGCTGTTCCTTCGGTCCAAAGATGCTAAAGTGAATTACAACCGTTAAAACCGTCAGGGTACAGAAGCGTGAGGAGGAAGTCCAGTGACAAACGCAGAGAGACACGCCCACTGTGACCTCTGCGAATCCTGCGTAGCCCCGCCCACCGTGACATCAGCGAATCCTGCGTAGCCCCGCCCACTGTGACACTGACTGCGGTGGTGAGATGTTATGTAATGCACACACACAGTATACTACACTTTTTTGTTGCTGTGTGTGATGGTGATAGGGTCATTCCTGTGATATTTTTTTATTTTTTAACTAAAATTTGATTTTTTTTCACAATACCCCACATCATTAGACATTTCAAAGCTCCATCAAATTATATTTTCCCACCTCTGGCATTAAAATACATTTAATTTAGGATTAACCCTTTTATTCTCAGCCCCGTAACAGACACATTGTAAACAGTTTTAAAAGGATTTTATACAAAACTTGCTATAAAACAAACATATCTACTGCTCGTGCATGACAATTTAATAAATGTAGCATTCATGATATAATTTTGATATTTTTATGGGAATTGTGTCTGTCTCTTAAAACAAATCAATTAAGATGTTTAAGTAAAACCATTATTGTAGCCTATTGTGTTAGTCCTGAACATGTCAGGTATAATCAGCAAATGCCTTCATCTTGAATCTCCTTGCACTATATATATATATATATATATATAAATATATTTGTATATACATATATATATATTTATATATATATATTATATATAATATATTATATATATAATATATTTATATAAATATATATATATATTTATATAAATATATATATATATATATATTTATATATAATATATATATATATATATATATATATATATATATATATATATATATATATATATATATATATAAATTTAAGTGTTTTTAAAAATGATCAGTGGACATTTGCTGGTTTGTCCCAAAATTAAAGTTGTGTTGCATAACTGGATTTCTAAGGTCAGCTTGTTTAACAGTATTATTCTGTTAGTCCACAGCATTTTGACAGACTAGCCAATGTAAAAAGTGCACTTAATTTAATGTACACCTGTAGTGTACTTAAAATATTAAAAACATAACTTTACTTGATAATATATTAAATAAAAGGCAATGTAACTAAAGAAGGAGTATTTCCATTACTTTAACAAGTAAGTACTATTAAAAAGTGGACTTTGTGATGTCAAATTAACAGTTTTAATAGTAAGGTTATTAACTGAAACATTAAAGGAATAAAAAAAATGTTGCTTGAAATGTTATCTGAAATTATATATACACTTTATTTAGCTCGTTGGCAACATTTCTTGTCTGGTTTAGAGCAACTTTAACAAATACATTGATTAAAAACTCCTCCACAGAGCCCCAATAAGGACATGGTGATGGAAAAGAAGAGATTATACATTTTGATGCTCTTGCCTTCTCACAGGATTTGTGCTCTGAGAAACTTTTGCATTTATTCGCAACTTTAACAAAGGCAAAATATATAAAAACAAAACAATTAAAAAAATGTTAAAGACTAAAAGAGTCTATGCTACTAAAATCAGTTTTAACGTACATTTTAAATAGTTCATTAACTGTAGTGTGTTTAAGATTACATTTAAAGTTAACATTTTAAATGTACTAAATTCATCACAAAGATAAAACAGCCATGATACATGACATACCGGTAACAAACTATGGTGTTGTTAATGTCAGTATACTTTAAACATGCTTCAGATCCGTAATAAGTGGCCATTTTAAAATAAGCAGAAGTATGGAGCGTAAAGACTCAAAGCAGTACACAAACCACACCACAGATATTAAACAGTTTATTCTTGCATCTAGTAAAACCCTCTTTACATGTGGATGTGAACAGACGCCATGCTGAGGTTCAGGAGGAGTGTGTTGACCCTGATGGAAGGATTGTGTTGATCAAGACCTCTCCAGAACAGTGTTTCCATCAAGCATTGCCTAAGACAAGTCCTTCATGCAGCAATTCCCCATTTATACACGAGTATTACTGTCCCGACACTATGGAAGCTTGTTTCGATAATTGTGACTTTTTATCTCACAATTGCGAGACAAAGTCAGAATTGTAAGATATAAAGTCAGAATTGCGCGATAAAAAAAGTCTGAATTGCGTGATAAAGTCCAAATTGCGAGATATAAAGCCAGAATTGCAAGACAAAGTCAGAATTGCGTGATATAAAGTCAGAATTGCGTGACCGTTAGATTGCGTGATATAAAGTCTGAATTGCGAGAAATAAAGCCAGAATGATATAAAGTCAGAATTGCGTGATAAAGTCGCAATTCTGAGACAAAAGACAGAATTACGACTTTCGCAATTCTGACTTTAGAACACATAATTGTGAGTTTGTCAAAATTCGGACATCTTTTCACAGAATTGTGAGATATAAACTCGCAATTGCAAATTATCAGGCCAATTCTAAGGGGAAAAAAGACTAACTTTTTTCCCCTCAGAAAAGTTTATATCTCACAATTCTGACCTTATAACACGCAATTGCGACTCTATATCTTGGCAATTCTCGACTATATCTCACAATTCTGACTTTGTCATGCATTTCTGACTTTAACACACAATTGCGACTTTAGAACACGCAATTGTGACTATATCTCGCAATCCTGACTCTCACAATTGCGAGATATAGTCAGAATTGTGAGATATAAAGTCGCAATTACTTTTCAATTTTTCATTCTGTGGCAGAAACAAGCTTCCATACGACACTAAACACACACGACTGGGATTTACACAAGTGTGAAACTGTAGCGCAGTCTCTAAAGGGGCGGGAACAACAGGGCGGGATCCCTTTAACGTTCCTAATTATATATAAAACGGTGAAGTTTTCGGACATGTATTGCTCCCGGGTAAAGGTAACCCTTTTTTCTTTGTTCATATTGACCAATTATATATGCCATCACTAAACCCTCCATCATGTCCATTTGCTTTAGATTTACTAGTGTCAAATTCAAATCAAAAGTGAATTACTGGAACAAAGCGCTTGAAAAGATCCAAAATTCAAAGGGTTTTGGGTCTTACAGACTTGTACTTTAATATATAATCTGAAAACAAAGTTTATTTATTTCATTATCAACTTGCCCAAATATCCCAACAATTTAAACAAACATTTAAGCAGTGATGTCATAACCACAACCAGATCTGAAGACAATGGGCCAGTTAAAATATCCAATCTTCCAACTTTAGTGACACAAATCCATAAAACCGCGAGAACAATGTAAAGGATGTCAGAGGCCAAACAGAGCTGATTAGAAAATGAAACGGTGACATCGTGAGTGCTCTACAGGTGGATATGACATCAGGGAAAGCATGAGGTACGCGTCACTATGACATCATGCTAGTGCAGTCAGTGATTATAAAACACATAGTAGCAGAACAACGCTTTATAATACACAACATTCTGGCTTTCAGCGGTCACTTCCTCCGACACTCGTAAAGACTGGCGTCCGGCGAGCTCTAGGCTCAGGGAGGATATGATGCGAGGAATTCAGAACTCGATGCGGAGCGACAGTCGTATTACGGTTGGGTGGAAGTAACCGCTGTGTAGATTCAAAGTAGCATTAACCTCTCAGTAAAGATGGGACATTCACTCATCCGGAAACGTCTGCTACAAAGTGCTACAACCTCAAATATAAATCCATATCATATATAAACATATCACTGAGTCACTTCGCATCGTTTGAACATATCGTGTCGTTTTAGTTTCAATCGTGGCATTTCATACTCTAAGTAATCGTTTCCCTCAATGGCAGCATTTTCGTGTTTGTTTTTCTTTTTTTTTTTCTCTTTTTTTTTTATCTAAAATGTCTTTTAGTGAAATACTGACACTCGCCTCGAAGCTCTAATCCCGAACGGCTCGAGGAATATCACTAACTGTAGACCTCTTCTTACGAGGGAGAAATCCAAATCAAATGTACCACGTTTGTAAATATCTAATAAAAAAACCTACATGCTACAGGAACAGTGACGTTGGGGGTTAAGGATGCAATTACATTAGAAAAATATGCTAATATATAACTTAGTTCCAGGCGGTCTACTCTGAGGAACCTTTAAGATACTTTATAGCAAAACAAGTCAAAAATAAAGCTCATTCAGTGATCAAAATCCTCGATGCGTAATACCAGATTCAGGTTGAGTCCCTCAGAATATATCTGGAAATATTATTCTCAAATTAACAACTCGGAAAAATTGCATTTGTTCCACTCCTCAGGAAGAAAGAGTAGATGTTTCATTAATGTCCAGGTTTCAAGCAGTTCGAACCCCAGTGCTGGTGACAGATTTACAACACGTACATCATCTCCTTGCTCAGACCCGAGACACACAGTTCCCACACACTCCGGTCTCCGGATCCTCTCCGGCTTCACTACGCTGCCATTTTGTTGTCCTTCTGGAGGAGCAAATAAAGAGAGAATATATTGACTAGTTGTTCAAAACTACAAACCAACAGTCATAAAAGTAGGCATGGACCGAAATCATTAAGTTTAACCGAAAACTCGAAAGTAATAGTCTTGAATGACTTGAGACTAGGGGGCGCTGTTTGACAAAAAAAAAAAAAAAACGGAATTCCTGCATAGTGTGCCTTTAAGCAGGGGCTGTGGTGTCATGCGATCTCTCTCTTCTGGACAGCAAATCGCAAAACTGCATCAGACAAATGCTTAAATATGATCGCATGTAGAAACGGCGGGCAAGATAACGTCTATATAGCTATAATAAATACCGGTTAAAGTCAGAGCTTAGCGATACAGCTATCTTTCATATTTCAGTTTAAAGTCGGCGTGAAACAGAAGTTGAGATTGTCATTTTTTCCTTGTCGTGGCGTATATCCAAGTGAAACGGCTTTTGAAATTAGAAAAAAATGTAGGGCAGGACTTGATTTCATCCTTCGGTAATTGATTGGATCGTTGGAGGTTGGGCGTTGCAAACAATTTGAATGCGATTCTCTGAGAGGCGCTGCACCAATAACCGCACCCTCATCGGATCTGGCCGCAACCTTTTGCCTTTTAAAGATTAAGGGTACATGAATTTAAAAAATATTGAAATGCACGGATAAATCATTTATAATAAACACTACAATATTACATATAAAAAGAAGATTGGTCAAATTTGATTTCATGCCGACTTTAATACCCAGGTTTGGTGCCCATTCCTATCTGCCATTTTATGTTAAATGTATATTTTTTTAAAAACGAGCCAACAATTTGTGCCCAACTAGAGGAAAGAGCCAAATATTTTAGAAGTGCATTTGTCAAATATTGATCTTTATCTCAAGAATCATTCATTACCCGGTACTCAAAGTCAGCGAACTCTCTTCCTCCTTGACTGCCTCTGAACGCTCCTCTGAAGCCACTTCCACCCGGGTATGAGCCGAACGAGCCCCGACTGAACCCACGGCCCCGGCCCCCCCTGAAGCCCATGCCTCCGCGACCTCTGAACCCTCCGCGGCCCCGTCGCAACGGGATGCCAAACGTCTCGGCGTTCATCCTCCGCTCCTCCGCCCAGGTATTCCTCCTGAAATTAAAACAAGCTCAAAAACATTTCACAAACTTCCCATGCAAACTGCGGCTTACTTCCTTCTGTTGGACTTACCGGGGGAAACCGGATCCTCCAGACCTCTCGGCTGCCTTCCTGTTTAAAATCACGCAAATCATTTCAGTCAGATCATGGTTGTTGCATCATGTACCAACAGTGAGAGTTTCCACATGGAGGCTCATCTGACCTTGTATCATCACAGGAGATGTTGTCGAAAAAGGACTTGGTTTTGTCGTAGTAGCAGTTTGATCCGAGAGGAACTTCCTCGTCGGCGTTTCCTTCACTGTTCTGAGTGTCCACTCCCGAATCAGCCTTATCCTCGCCATTCAAAGCTTTCTCGGGCCTCTCATCTGAACAAACATACACAATAACACACACAGATCTATAACTACGGCATGAGGAGGGCCTTTCCTTTACTCTCCTTTTGGTTTAAATGTTATTAAATGTGCACTTGCAGAGTACGCCAGATCTTAAAACCATGGAAAAGCACTGTACTAATATGACATTACTGAAATAAAAGGCCACTTAGAGACACTCATGTTTCTGAACACTGAACAAAAGTGCACTTTATAATGTCAAATTAGTTTTGAAATTAGAAAATTAGATCAAATTAGACTATTTTCTTAATTGTTTTAATATTTATGCTTTAAAGTAAGATAAAATACAAGTAAGATTAAATATATTAACATAAATAACTAAATTGCAAGATTGTTAATGTGTAATAATTACTTACATGAAACAAGCTTCAACAAATTACACTTAAGTATTAGTTTGGCATAAATGTTAAACCATATTTAACACTGTGGGAAAAAAATGTAATTACAAATAAAGTACTTAAGCCCTAAAAAGGTCAAGAACAAACTGCATTTACCAAATTTAAACTAATACACTTTCCTTGCAATTAACAAGCGTTTAGGTGTCCAAAAAACATTAACATACTTTTAAAAGCATATCATTTCTCTAATAAATAAAGCGGATCTGATTTGCACCTTTCAGCTTGAGTTTGCTCTGGAACTCCATGTCAATCTCGTCTTTGTTGAACTGAGCATTGGCGCTCTCAAAGTCAAAGTCTTTGTCAAACTTCATTGGTCCTTCTCTGCGCACAGGGAACCGACCTTTACCTCGATGACCTCCAGCGCGCCGCGCGGCGAGCAGCAGGATGGCCACCAGCTGAACACACACAAACACTGGGTTATTGCTCTACAAAACATGTCATTCATGTGGGCCATATAGAAGTAAAAATAAATCAAAGATTGGGGAAAAAAAGGAGCCATTCTAAGCATGCTTTATGACGTTCAGCTGCTAGAAATATAAAAGAAAGTCTATTAGCACCTCATAGAGGCCTTCACAGACATTTGCAACATTTAGAAAAATGCAGTAGTATACTGAAGAGGAGGTACATCAAGCTGATTACTATGAAAGTAAACAAATACAGCCTGTGTGAACACAGCTACCCAAGTATCGACACAGAGCAGTGCAAACACATTTTCTACTGTGTCCAGGGGGTAGAAAGCCATCAAAACAGCGTTTTTCCAAGCCGTCGGCTTACAACGTATAAAGGTTTAATGATGGGTGAAAACAGTGTTGAGTGAATCTCATGAAAACACTCAGGCCAGCAAAGCAAGTAAATAATTAGGGCCCTATGATTTCCGTGATCACGGACCGAATTAACGCGGAATCTAGTGTTAACACGGATTTTCGTGGTAATTCTAAATATTTGGTTTGAAATTGTTGTTGTGTGCGAGAAGAACATATGTCTGGTGAAATTGCAGACCCGGGGAAGAAAATCTGGGCGACACAACCCCCACTCAGTCATTTCATTCAGCTCCATGACAAAATCAAAACAATGAAAGCATGGCGAAGCGGCTCTCCATGGTTCTGCTTTCGTCGGCAAAAAAGTTCAACTCAACGCTATAAGCCGTCAGTGCCGAGCTGAGCAGTTCGCACATGACTTAGACTAATTCGTCCACCACATATTGCGTCTTTAACACTATTTAAAACACGCAGCGTATTCTTTCAGTTGTTTTTCAAACCAATAGAAAAATTGTCGACAAATATCTTTGTTGTCAAGTAGTCGTCTTGATCTCACGTGACCTCTAATGTGAGGGCGTGCAATAACGCGATTTGACCGCTATGGCGCTGAGAGTGTAATGCAGCCCTTTATGAATGCAAGTGTGGTAAAAGAAAAAACAGCGCGAATTACGACGGAGTGCAAACAAATCTGAACTAGCAAGGTTTGGCAAAGTTTTACAAAACTTAAAACCAACAATGCTGTTATGTGCAATACATGCAAGGCAGAACTTGCTTTTCACGGGAGCACAACATGCATGTTGGAGCACTTAAAGAGGAAACATCCGGGCAAAAGAGGAGCCGGTGAGAACTCCAGCTGGAGCTAACTAACTGTAGTGGTAACGCATCTCTTTATTAGATCATGCAATACTATTAATGGTAATAATATCATCAATAATAATATAATTACAGTAATGTGACTTATTTTGCATAGAATAAAGCTTGATTGAGCTTAGGAGTCAGGGCTGTTTTTATTATTTTAACACTATTTGGTATTATAATCTTATTACTTGCCTGTATTTTGTTCCATAATCATGACTTACAAAAGGAGATGTTAGGAATAATATCATGGCAGTTACTTTTTATTTTTCAAAGAAAAAGTATTGTAATTTTATATCTATGCCTATATTAATGGTTTGCAGATTAATATTTCACCCTTTTTTCTGTTTGAGTTCAATGAAAAGCAGTGGGCTTATTAAACAATGCTTAGAGAGCATTTGTGTGTGATTTGAGTTAAACTTAAAGAGAACGACCTGTTTAGTTGGCTCTAAGCTCATTAAAACCACTATTTCAAAAGCTGAATCAATTTTCTTTTTTATATTATAGTAAGAATATGTATAACTCAATGTTTCAACTATTTGAAAAAGCTGAATAAGCGTTCCAAACTTAATGATTAGCTGGCAAATAATCGATGATTAGTCGAATTAATTGTTCTAATAATCGTTAGATTAATCGATTATCCAAATAACCGTTTGTTGCAGCCCTAACATTCATGCACACAACATGCACACCGCTGTCGGTCTTATGAGGCAGAACTCCGTGAGCGAGAGAGAGACAGAGTGTAACTTTATTTAAACTTATATAAACTAATATAATTTTTTACTGGACAGTTTAAAGCTCATAAGCATATTTTGTTGTTACTTGAAGAGTGCAGTGTTATGCTAAATCATGCAGTATTTGTCCTGAAAATACTCAAACGGGGGACACATCACACTTTTTATGACAAAAAAAGAAGAATTCCCAATAATTAAAATGGAAAAGGAAATTTGGGACAAAATAAAACAGATTTCATAGGGCCCTAAATAATGCATTATCTGCTTAAATGTAGGCTACTTTATGCCTTTTTTATCCCCCCTTTTGATTTTGGGGTGAAGCATGTTCTCATCAGGATGCATGAGATTCACCCTTTCAAGTTCTGATCAATGCTAAAAGGTCATTGTATATGGACCGATGTGAATACAGACGGGCGAAGCTCTTATAGGAATCATGCAGTTTTAGCATCACACGGCAGAGCATTGATGCAGTGAGGTCTTTCAGCAGAGGTGTGTTAACCTGCGAGCCGTTTCAGCCGCATCCCCGTCGCCTCCTCTGGACTGACTGGACTCTGGTTCGCTTGGTTTCAGGACATCAGTACCTGGGAGAGTATAGCTCTTCAGGACTATGACACATTAAGCTTTACCAAATCAGTGTAGCAGAACCCGTTTTAACACTAGCATTGCTCAAACGGGGGACACATCTCAATTCTATTGATTTATTTTTTTCTGAAGCACTATTAAAGGGCCTGGACAATGATTGGCTATCCAGAATCCATCAAGTTTGTCAAATAACTAACAGCCCGAGTCAAAAGCTGTGTCTTACACTACCTACCTGGACAGCATGTTGGGGCATTAGAGGCCCAAACGTTATTACAGTATTACGACAGGCCCGTCACACCAAGAACGATAACAATAAAGAGATGTATGACGAGAACTATATTAGCATCCACACCACCAGACGATATCGTTCAGTTTTGTGGTCTGCCACTTCAAACGCTTTTTCAAGTTGAGTGTATTACGATTGGTTTATACCATTCATTAACTGGAAACAAATTTCTGAAAGTGATTCCAAGAATATAATTTCTCAGTGCCACTGATGTAGAATGGACTCTTTTATAGATATCTATCTATCTTTGTAGTTATACTTCTTGTGTGTGAACGGACCTGAAGGGCCAAACGTTCTTAAATGTTAAGACAACAGTAGTTTGGCTAGACTGGAATGAAATTAAATTACCTTGGATGTTAAAACATGTTCTCCAAACAAGAAATTAAAGGGCAACTCCACCCATTTGCATTAAGCTTTCCATTGTTAGAAACCCAGTTATACTGTTGAGTGGTCATGCAACACTTTATCATTTTCCCCTGAGACGAGAGAAATCTGCTATTTACCTTTCACTTCCTCCAACAATGACGCAAAAATCGTCATTTTACGTCATTGTTGGCGGAAGTGTAAGAGAGGGCGATTTCAGGTAAAAACTGACTAGCCCGAGTCCCCACCCTTTCAAACCGCCAATAGGGGGTTGGACCAGGCATGGAAAACGGCTCAGGGGTGAAAAAGTGAGAAGGATATTACCCTCAGGGGACTTTGGGGGCATGTCTCCCCGGAAGAAAATGTTAAATATTCCATAATTAAAGCCTCAATCTGATGCATTTTGAGATGCATTTTTTGCCAACCTGGGAGAGCTGGAGAAACTTAACTTCAGCCATGAGTCAAAATATTATGGCCTTATTTTATAGTAATTTTTTTTAAAAGATCGATATCGATCCGTTACAATCGCAGTAAAAAAAAAAAAATAAAAATAATCTGGTAGAATTTCTATAACTGTGTGTTGAACTGATAATCACTCTTTTGTGTGTTAAACACAGTCTACATTGAATACAGACATCTTCAAGAAAAACAACAACAACAACAAAAATATGATTATAAACTATGACAAAAATTATATTATAAACTAGATTAGTGGGTAACTCAGTCAAATTTAGTCTCAAAACAATAATTATATAAAATCAGTAACATTTAGTAAAAAAAATAGTGGGGAACAAATATGAGACAGTAACTGTAGCACTAAATCTGGTAAAACGTTGCACATTGATCTTTGTATTGTTGTAAAATGCATTCACTGAAAAACAAGATAAAAATCAAAAAGATCAAATATTCATAGTCTACTACAAAATTAAGAATATATATATAGCACAAATGTATAGCACAGCTGTTTAATGAGGCAGGCACCATATGCTAGATAGACATAACAGAACCAAAAAATACTATTGATAATTTTTCATTGCGCAAAAGTATTATGATTTGATTATAAAAGACTCCAATGCGCATCGCTCAGCGCTGAATGATGCGCTTGAGGCAACAAGAGTCACAGCGCGCAGCTCTTCCATAAAGCTCTCCAGTCCGCATTGACAAGTTCAAAGCACAAAGGAAATATATCGATGCATAGTGATTATACAGTATCTATCTATGCAATAGTTTATTGAGCCTTTCTTTTAACAGTTTTAAATTTCAGTTACTGTGCGCGTGAAGAACAATGATAGTGCTCTCCAGTGTTGTGATCTAGAGACCCGCTGTAAAGGATGATAAACATGATTGAGGTACTACAGCAAGACAGTCAATGTATTGAAAACCATAGAGCTTTATCTACAGATCGTGTATAGTATAATATAGTATTTATCTATAGTATAATAATATTAACATTCTAATCATCTTGGAGAGAGATTCATCATTGCCGAACTTGCGACGCTCTGTGCTGTTTGAATGCTGATGACTGACGACGCGCTGTGCTGTTTGAATGGAGAATGACTTGAGGAGTTCGACGCGCTGTTTGTTTGAACTGAATTGAGAATTACTGTCAGCCGCAGCAGAGGAAACGTTTACACGAACTTGAATTTAATGACTTAGATATTAATTCCTACCTCACATTATACTATAGTACGGCTACATTTATATTATCCCCCCCCTCCCTAAAACATTTCTTATCGAATCTACACGATTCACGTAGGTCATCTATTTTGGTTTCAAAACGGCGAATTTCGCCGAAAGGTGAGTGATTTTCATGTCTGGGTTGAACCTATTGCGCTAACAGACCTATCACAGATCAGTGCCAATGCGTTTGATTTCACTGGCTGAAACGTTTTGAAAATGTGGACGAAACTACTGAATACGTGTGCACGGATGCGTTATGGAGGATTGGGATTAACATTACACATCTTTTTTGGACGCTGAAGCTAGCAGGCTCTTGTTCTGTGGAGAAAGCTGAGTAGTAGGGGTTACCGTCCTCTTTTTCCTGGACATGTCCGGCCGTCGATGTCTGGGATTCAGCTTTTAATTTCTGAAGTCGCCATTCATTGTTTACATGTAAGTTACAGCTTTTGTTTCAATCTAACTCAATTCCTTATGATTGGTGAATCTGACTGTTGTGTTTACATGAACGCCAAACAAGTGATCGGTTGATGCGTTTTAACATTGCTAAGAAAATTCCTGCTCCTCCGTGAGAGATGCAGGAGACCGGATAACTTACGTCTTCCAGGTGCCGACTCATCGGTAATCACGCCACCGGCCTCGCGCCGTTATACACACAGCCGGCACTCATCCCGGTCGACACCGTAAACCTGGCTCGTCCCGCCGTTTACATACAGCTCGCACTCGTTCCGCTTGCCAGAGTAAACATGATGAATGACGACTGTAGAACGCAAAAGCCGAATCGCCGGACATTTTGGGCGATCTCGAAACACATTTTCGGACAGACTCATCACGGAGAATCACTAGTAGACTGTTGTTTACCTACTGCAAGGTTAGCGGTAGGCGTGGCCTCCTCAGGCAGCGAAGCAAAATGAATTCTGGGAGTTGATGTTTTTCATTTCACATAAGCCAAAAATAAATTTTTTGTCTTTTCTCAGTCTAGAAAGCTCCAAATTAAAAAATAATTTCACATTTCTTCTACATAAATGACCCATTTTAAATACACATTCATCTTTCCAGAGGTGGAATTACCCTTTAAGGGAAATCGATGAGTTCGAACGATAATGAGAAGTTAATTCACACCAAGAACGATAACTACAAAAACTATATCTGCGTCCACACCAACGAGCGACAACGGTCTGTTTATTCTAAGCCCGCGTGGTGCGGTTTTAAAGTGTATAGAACGTGTTTGAACATGTTTTTGCTGTTCTTGTTGCAACTACACCGCTTTAACCAGCAGATGTCCTCATGCTATGCTTTGAGTAAAGCTAGTGTAATCGAGCTAATAATCTAAAGGCCCGTACACACCGGGACGAATATCAGCGCGCGTTATTCACCAGCATTTTTCAACGTTTTTTTGGGTTCACACCAAAGCGATTTTCGCTGACGATAAGCTGAGTGAACATTCAAATTCATTCCCTGACATTAGATGGCGCCCATTTGCTCTGCAATACCACTCCATACAGTTCTCTTTTATCAAGATGTTTATAGTCGCTGTCACATTTGTCTTATAGTTCTTTGTTCTAAAACCAACGAGAACAGCAGCTCTACATTCATCTTGCCTCGCTTCTTCCTCGTCTTATTTCTTCCTGGCTGTGTAGACGGTATACTTGGTGCATATCTTCTTCACCGTTGCATATGTGTGCTCGGCAAGACCATTTTGTGTTTGAGCGCCCCAAGTTGTGTTTTACTGTAACTTCAGAAGCGCCAAACACGTGAGCAAAAGCGCCAATCTCATTGGTCGGATAGCGCGTCGAACTAAAAAAACGTAACCCGAGGCATTTTTTTTTAAATAACTTTTACGAGTGGCGTTTTAAGCATCGGTGTGCACTTCAGATTGGCGCCCTTTGTTTAGTCAGAGGCGTTAAACGTTGGCAAATAAGCGCGCGAAATTCATCCCGGTGTGAACAGGCCTTAACGGGGACTTCAGCTGACGTAGTCAATATAGTGGAATAAAAACACCTATTCTTTTTTTCACTGAACTTCAAAGAAAGCAAGACAATGATGTTGAAACGAGTGCTGGATACCTGAGGAAATACTTCTGCTTATTCAGAGGGTGTGATCGACTGTTTTCCACATCCATTTTATTGGATAGGGGCTTTCTTTTCAACAAAATCACTCAGAAAGTGATCCACAGATATTGTTTCTCAATATCGTTATAGTTGTGATGTGAACGCTGCTATTATTTAATATTGAGAACAATTTTTAGAACTAGATCTTTATCGTCCATGGTGTGAACGGGCCTTGAGACTCAAATACAAGCTTCACTACAGTTACATGGCAGATGAAGTGTGGAGTGGGAATCCCCAAGTCGACACTTCCCACTTTCAATCTGACTGTGTTGGCCAATCACATGATAGGGTCATGTGTACAGAGCACAAGAGGGCGCCATGACTCATTTCATGTTCTGTAGGGCAGTTCACAAACCAATGGGTACGAATTCTTTGTTGAGCATTTGGAAATGTTGTATTTCTGAACTGCAAATGCCAAAATGTTTCCTCACCCCTCATCTGCTCGGCGAGGTCCACAGGCATCTGGGTGTTGGTGGAGGCTGCTCGAGTTGACACAGGGCTCTTGCGGCCCAGTGTTGTGAGGGCAGTGGAGGCCGCAGGTGCTGATGGGGCAGAAGGCTCCACTGGGGGGCTTTTTCGGAGAGCGTCCAGAGCCGGACTGGTGTGACCTGCATTACAAAAATGGCAAGAGTTAAGAGACATAAGAAAGTGACAAAATCTGACAGTTCACAGCCACAAATGTTAAGAACCACAGCCACCCTGACCAGGAAATCAGTACTGGTTAATAGACAAAATCTGGTGAATTGTGTTAATAAAAACAGAGATCATAATCCAGACACACACATTCAATTATAAATATTAATTGGGGAAATGTTAAATCAGCATTTCAAGAGACACCCACACACACAGCAGCTAAATAAAGACCTTCATCCAGTTTGGTACACCGAGTTTAGGAGTGACAACAGAAAGTGTCGGGTAATAACCACTAGGGGTGGGGAAAAAATCGATTCTCGATGCATCGCGATGCGGACGTGGACGATCCTGAATCGAATTCACAAATATCCCAAAATCGATTTTCCAAAAAAAAAAAAAAACTATATTATACATATCTTTATAAAAACGTAATATTGACGGAACGCGAAAGACGGAAGTGCAGTGACCGGACCGTCTGACGCGTGCACATAACAGAGACGCGATGGCGCGCAAGGTCCAAACACCCTCCTTGTTAGGTTAAAAGCTGACGTGTGGAAATATTTTGGCTTCTGAAGTTGAAGAAGGAAAGGAACTGGGCAAGAGCCACGCTAGTTGTAAACTTTGTATAATAAAACTAACGACGGAAACACGACAAATATGACAAGCCATATGACACGTTTCCAGCCATAAGAGGAAAAACACTCGGCTGTACCAGTCGTTAATATTAATTTACTACAAGTAAGTTAAAGTTATGCTCCTAGTTCAGGCACACGTTTATTTTCCTGTTGGTTCTTTGGAATGCTAATAAAATATATTGTACGTTAATTCTTTATGGGTCATTACTTTGTACATTTAAAGGAAAGTATTTATAGTCACACACACAAAAGATTCAGATAATCGATTTGTAACATTATAAATGTCTTCACTGTAACTTTTGATCAACTTAATTTAATTTATCCTTGATAAATAAAAGTATAGATTTCTTTTTCTTTCTCCCAAAAAATGTAAGAAAAATTCTTACCGACTCCAAACATTTGAACTGTATTGTTTAATGTCACAAAAGCTTTCTATTTCAGATAAATGCTGTTCTTTTGAATTTCTGGGTGATTCTCTGAATCGGGTGCCCTTCAAGACCCCCAAACTTGCTTCAAAGATTTTCAATTGAAGGAAATCACAAAATGCATTTTAATGCTGTCAATTAATAGAACCAGGTGCCTTTGCATTATAATGCAACACAATTGTTCAAAAAATTATTTAAAGATAATGGGTTGCCTAAGTAGTAGACAACAAGCATGTTTGCATGTCTTCACTAACCATCATTACATTTTCATTGAATATCAAACAAATAAAAAGTGCAATTAATACCAAAATGATGCTGCTGCTAATATAATCATATGTTGGTCTAGTGTATTTTTGTTTACTGTTGTAAAATGGAAAATCAATAATCGCTAATCGAGAATCGTTAATAATCGAAAATCGACTGTAGTCGAATCGGGACTTCAATAATCGTAATTAAAATCTCGGGAAATCAGACAGATTAACCACCCTAATAACCACAGTTATATTGAGTGTACTTCTGTACACAGAATAGAACTAAAGAAATAGTTATTGCAGTTGAGTCACCCCCACATTTTTAAGTTTGGCTTCTGACCAAGAGGAACTACAAAGATCAGAGACATAGGTTGACATTTCCACACAAACATGGTGGAAGTGGCTTCCTAGTGCACCGGTAGCTCAGATGGAGTGGCCACTCAGGCCAGGGAAGACCAGACAGGAAGCCCAAGCACTGGAAGGCAGAGTCTTAGCATATTTCACTTCTGGCAGCAGGGGCAATCTAGCTCAATGGTGGCCAACTCTGGACTCCAAGGTCCACTCTCCTGCAGAGTTCAACTTCAACCCTAATCAAAACCCCTCATTTAAGTAATCCAGAAGTCTTCATTTAGACTCTTCAAGTATATTTAATTGGGGTGGAGATGCAATCTGCAGGACAGTGGACCACAGTTGCCCATCTCTAATCTAGCTCAGACGAATGCCAGACAGTCTAAGCAGGAGTGAGAAACCAGGAAAGCATGGTGAAAAGTAGGACCTTCAAGGAGGCTGGGCAAGGTGGGCCCTCAAAGCGGCAGTAGGGAGTTGAGAAAACATTGACTTAGCCTAAAGATTTTAACAAGTACAAACTACAGGTCCCACCCCTTGCTCTCTACTGCACTACTTATGCCCACAATCTTGCATACGGCTCCTTTAACGATTAGCACGTGTGTGTATAGAGTTGTACCGCCGAGTAACGGTGCAAATAAATAAATAAATAAATAAGTGTCAATGCAAAATTTGTCAAAAAGATACAAGATTCAAGCGCCGCTACAGCACTTGCTAGTACATTTGTAACAGGGTTCATTTGTTATGGGAAAAAGGAGGCAGGAACAGTGAACGTTCAACAAGTTTAATAAATTCATTCATTATCACTCACGCCACCGGCCTCGTCCTGCTCACCACCAAAGAGAGCCACAATTGTTGCTTTGTACATGGCTAGAGTTGACAAGTCAATGGGCTCTGTCCAATTCTTTTTCGCTTGTTTATCGTCAGTCTTCCTTTCCTTTTACCGTTGTTTTATGAGGAGGTGCTACCTCAGAAATTGGCAGTTTAGGTTGTTTCACTGCCATTAGCATAGCTACAGCACCCGGCAATCTCTGAGTTTTGTTTGAATGATGGCGCGCTGTGCAAAAGAGGGTGTAAGCAGCACGTTCACAAGCGTGATTGACACTAAGACAATCCTCCTGGCTCTGATTGGTTGTTTCTGACCGGGAGCGGTGTATTTCTGCAAATGGCAATAGGACCACTGGGAGGAGCTAGATTTTTTCACAGATTATCCATCTCATATTCTAGTGTCAGGACATAATGACAGTTAACAAATATGTAAAAAATAATTTACAAAAATTACCAACAGCAGCTTTAAAAGGAAGATAAACATTACTCCAAGATGCTGGATCTCATTTTGAATCTTTTACACAGGGGATTGCGAAAGGTCCTACTGTGCAAGATTTTGGTCGAGTGACCACAACGACACATCCTGTCGGGCTGCAAGACATCAGGACCGAGGGAAAGAACAGGTCTTGCCATGATAAAGTACTTAGTGTTCACAGGCATCTTGGAACAGGAAACGACCAAACATCCAGTCAGGGTATAGCAGGCATATGCAATTTCTTTAAAGAACAAGACTACACTCATCCTAATTTCACACCAAGGTCATCGGTCAGCACACACTGCAGATTACGGTTGCGCAAAATATTTTGTGGCAGATATTGTGATTGCTATTAGATTTGCAATTTAAAAGCTTCAGCTCAATGTTCTCAGTAGTGTGCAGCATACACTCTTAAAGTACAACATGCCTTTAACTTTTGACCCCTCCACTACCCTGTAGTTCAGCAGATGCAGTGTGCCTTTCTAGGGCTGTGTATTGGCAAGAATCATACATGGGTCACGGTTCAATATATTGCAATATATTTTGATACCGTCCATAAGGCGATATATTGGGATTATTTTTTAAGTAGGACTATAATTTTAGAAAAAGTAATATTTAAACAAAAAAGACATGATGTGAATTGAAAGCCGCGTTTCCACCGCAGGAACTTTCCCCAGGAACTAGGAACTTTGGGGTGGTACTCGATGTGTTCACACTGCAGGAACCAGGGTCTAAATGAAGTTCCGGGTAAAAATTTCCCCCCTAGAAAGTACCTGCTGGCGAGGTAGTACTTTTTCAGAGTTCAGGAACTTTTGGGGTGGGACTTGTGAGCTGAACATGCTGATTGGTTCTTACCACGCTATTCTTTCTGTCCGATGGCGCGCGTTCGTCCCATCAATCTCACGGTCAATGTCCGCTGATAACAAACGTCTACTTTTATATCTAGCATTACAGAGCTTTTCTGAATACGCTTTGGGTGCTCGTCTCTTTTCTGCCGTTTACCTCGTTCAGTAAACCAATCGCACACAAAAGCAGCAAAGCTCAAATCTCCTCCATACAAAACTCAAAACAAACGCGCAGGCTGGGAAGAGCAGTCGCACGCAGTTCAACGTCATCTTCCCGCCCCGGACCGGTACTTTAGCCCGCGGTGTAAATGCAGTGAGCAAGCGGTCTGGGCAAAAAAAGGTTCCTATGAAAAAAGTTCCTGGGACAAATAGTTCCTGGTAATTGCGGTGGAAACGCGGCTAATGTCAAACAAGTTTACTTTAGGTAAACAATTCAGTACTCAGAAAATCAAACTACCAATTTGGGATTGTGGTTCACAAGTTCATTACAAAAACTTGGGTTAAATGTGTTTTTAGAAGTTGGTTATAAACTTGATAGACTTAGGGGCTCGCACACCAGACGAGAAGCGCAGGGCAGCACCGCGCCACGTTTAGGAAATCTCCAGGTATTGTACACCAGACGCGCACTCTCATCAGTGTATGGCCAGCAATATTGTTATGTTTAATGACATGAAATGAAGATAATGTCTGTTCTATGTTATGATTGTACTGTACAATTAAATACAATCGTTGCCGAGTCTGCAGTCTGAAAACTTTTTCTAGCAAAACGTTAGACTAGTGGTACGTCTAATGCATAGCCAAAAAATAAATAAATCGATATTGCGTTTCTGAAAATCGATACAGTATTGCAAAATAAAATATCGCGATACTCAAGTGTATCGATTTTTTTTACACCCCTATGCCTTTCCATAAAGTGTTCATTTTGTCAGTCATATTTCGTCAACCATGTCCTGTATTTATTTCATGAAGTTTTAGTTGAATAAATGTCTGAGCATTTTAGTCTAGTTTTCTTCATGCTGCATAATGGGTAAATTGATAATCCCAATTATTTTGCTCAATTATAATCATAACGATTGTTGTCATTTGAGAAATATTCATCAGAATTATTGCACTTTCACCTATAGGCACAGATCAAGAGAATGTCAACCAAAACATGATTTATTTTACCTCATCTAGTTTCCTGATTTATTATAGGCTATTTATCATATAGGCCTACTGATGAAACAAACAAAAAATAAATAAAAATAAAACTAGTAATCTAGTAAACAGTAACCTATTATTAATATACAGTAATTAAAATTACTTTAATGATTTTCTATTAAAAACAGCAAAAATGACTGCAGCTATTCAGCAATCAAAATCAGTAGGTTACAGTCAAGATCAATGTTTGGATTTATTACAGTTCATCACTGAGAAGTTTTGATGACAGATTTAGTTCGCAGCAAACAGACGCCCGTGATCCGAACACAGATGGCTGGATGACACTTTCATCGCCAAACTGAAGGTTAGTAGTCTGTTTTCACATCATCCGCACCTCCTCAGGAGTCTAAGAGAGTGCACGTATGGTTGCCAGATTGAGATTAAGTAAAACACTGGGTAGAAAACATGTTCTGTTAACAGAAAAGCTCTGACAGGGGGCTTTAAAAATGTTGAAATCTGGAAACCGCAAGAATGCTTGTAGCGGCTTGTTAAAAACAGTAATTTTTGTCATCTCTTTTTCCCTGACAAAAACAGTGTGATTTTGGTTTGATTTTTTTTACTACATTAAGTCTTGTCTTTCATCAAGGATATTGCATGTTTATTTAGTCACAGATATCGTTTAATGATGGCGTTGTCTCGTCCTTAGTCACGAAAAAAAGGTTGGCAAAAAACATGTCAGATTTCACTAACGAAATTAGCACAACTGTCTATCCAATATGATCAGCTTCTTTGGGGTATAACAGTTAGTTAGTTATGCCTAATTCAGATTAAATGATTTTTTTTGTCTGTTACGAGAGTCACTGTATCAGATTACGCGACTTTGACTCCTGAAATCTTGTGGTGTCGTGGACAAGACATGTCAGACTACACGTTGCTTTCTGACCAGTCATCGCATGCCGTCTTTAACGGGGTGCATGATGTCATCGAGAAGGCGAAACAAGTAGCGAGTGACTTCCGGAAACGAACGTCAAACAATGGATAAAGCGGTGAGTGTTGTATTGGCTGTCCTGTGTTCAGAAAAAATTAAAAAATTTCAGAAAACACGACAATGGACACGTTCCTGGATTGCTGGAAGAGGACAGTATGGGCTGTCAATCCTACAAAGAGAACCTGAGGTATAATATTGTTTTCTTTTATATTTTTCCTTTTAGTTTTAATGTTAGCACCATCGTCTCTCTTTCGTTTCGCCATTTTTGAAAGTCGTGTACAGAAAAGATTCTGTGCTCCTATTGGTCAACCTCATACATGTGACGGAACCATCGTGGACGACCGTTAAAAAACGTAAACATGCTAATCTTTTTGTCGTGATGTGAAGCATCGCAGACGCAAGGTAGGTTGTCACCCACTATTACACACTATACCAGATGATACGATTCGAATCTTGCGTCCTGACGCCTGTTGTCGTTAACGAATTCCCATGACACCTTACGTCAAACGCATCGTGACAAAATCGGGCTAAAATCGTGTAATCTGAACCAGGCATAAGACGGCCACGCAAAAAGGTCAGTCATGCTTTTGCTCTGAAAATTTTATATCGCATCCACATCGAAGACTTTTATGATCAGCTAATCGCAATGTTTCAAATCGCAATTGCGACTGGATTAATCAAGTTCACCGTCTGGGGTTTTGGACGAACAATATGTCGATGTGTAGTGAGTAGAAGTGGATTGTTTCTGAATGGCAGGTTTGCTTTATTGTGTGTGTGTAGTACATTATGCTGTCTGTTGAGACATGTTTTCTCATGTTATTGATGTTATTTATACACTATGTAACCTCCTAATATTCGTTCAATATTCATTAAGGAAATTATATTTTATTTAAAAAAAATTATTTCAAAAGTTAATGCACTTTAAAATGTCACTTCATTTAAACAAAAGATGTGATGCTTGATTTGGTTTATTTGCTTATTGTGCTCGCTTGCGCCCTCTTGTGAGCATAGGAGACAATACAGTACATTTCCCCTCTAACATTAAAGGATTAGTTCACTTTTGAAAAAACTTTTGCTGATAATTTACTCACCCCCATGTCATCTAAGATGTCCATGTCTTTCTTTCTTCAGTTGAAAAGAAATTAAGGTTTTTGATGAAAACATTCCAGGATTTTTCTCCATATAATGGACTTCCATGGGAACCAGACGTCCCAAGGTCCAAAAGACAGTTAATAACAGTTTCAGATGCAGCTTCAAATGTCTTTAAAACGACACCAGATGATGAATAAGGGTCTTATCATGCAAAACGATTCGGTTATTTCAAAACTTATTCCAAAAATGAAACTTTTCTAAGGACAAATGCTAGCCTTGCTCTAATATGTGAGGCGCGTTGGTACGTCACGTTAGTTAGTTAGTTAGTTTGCACGTTCAACCTATGTGTTCAACTTACTAACTCTGTACTTCCGGCTACGTCACCCGTGACCTTTTGAACGTAATTACGTGACGTTACAACGCGCCTCACATATTAGAGCAAGTCTAGCATTTGTCCTTAGAAAAGTTACATTTTTGGAATAAGTTTTGAAATAACCGATCGTTTCGCATGATAAGACCCTTATTCATCGCCTGTGCCGTTTAAAGACATTTGAAGCTGCATCTGAAACTGTTATTAACTGTCTTTTGGACCTTGAACCGTTTGGTTCCCATGGGAGTCCATTATATGGAGGAAAATCCTGGAATGTTTTCATCAAAAACCTTAATTTCTTTTCAACTGAAGAAAGAAAGACATGGACATCTTGGATGACATGGGGTGAGTAAATTATCAGCAAAAGTTTTTTTCAAAAGTGAACTAATCCTTTAAGCATTGCATTGCCTTAAGAATTTTAAAATAATTAGAATTCTTTCATATATACGTCAACTTAACGCGTTCTCAACGTTATGTGACAAAACGGCGTTATACTAGGCACATGGCACCCGTTATCGTTAATATAACACGCGCTGTGAGGGCTAAGTTTAGGTGTGGGGTAGGGTCTGCGTGTCATATTCACGCTTAAGGATTTATAACGTCTTGGGTTCGCGTGTAATATAAACGATAAAGGGTACCATGTGCGTAGTATAGCGCCGTTTTGTCATAAAGCGCTTTATGTGACGCTAAAGGATGAGAACGGGCTCGTCAACTGTATTCTGCTCACACATAATTCACTCCCCATTTAAATGTGATTATTATTCCCAAAGGTTTGCAGCATGCATGTTGCCCATAAGGTACGGTTTTAAGAAAACTACTAGACCTCTTAATTTTTCCTCTACATGCAGGTGCCTCATAACGGCCTCTGATAGTGAGAAATGAAACCGTTACATACGAAACTTTCAAAAGACAAAAGAGACACAAAAGACCACCAAACGGTTGGGATCTTGCAGAGCTCTAAACACAAGGCTTTATTTTACACTGACCAATTGTTAGTAACATTTTGATTTCATTTGACGGTTAGATAAACCCAAATCATTTGGTTTATAAACCTTAAATAGTTTGTTTTCGGTCCTCAGAGAATGGTTTACCTTCTGCTACGAAAGCACACAGAGTGTCACTGTTGAAAGCAGAGGCAACAGCATTGCTCTGAGGCAGTGCCGCAGTCATGCCAGTGTCTCTAACAAAAACTCCCAATGAACTTCCTGTGAGGAAAGGAAAAGCAGGGCACACACATCAGCGGTGCCACAGGATCATCAAATACCCTGTTCGGTCACTTCCGCTCAGCACCTTGTAAGAAATTATTGGATGTCTTGAAGTATTTTGCAGCTGTAGGCTGTTATAAAAATATGCCTCTCATTAGGAGTGTAACAATAGATCATGTCAAAATGCACGGAAATACAAAAATGCAACAATATGTACAGTTTATAGTGACAATATGGTGTATATTTCACCCAAAATAAAAATGTGAAGAAAATAGTGTTTTAGTGTCAGTTCTACATTAAACAGCTATTATAATGCATAGCCTAATAATGCAACAGGGGAATATTTGTGGGTCCTGATCATGCCAAATATCTTCTGTTACAATAAAAAGTGTCTAAAATAATTCTGTATTTTCAGGACCAGAATCATAATCTTCTTATTGTGGTGTCACTATTATCCTGTGCACTGGGTTTCCAGCACTTAGTCAAAGCCACCTCATTTTCACACACAATGTAATCCCAAATTGACCATTATAATCAGTCAATTTTTTGTTGACCTTTTATCATAGGTCTCTGTGAGATGTGTGGAAGAGTGACATGAGGGTTTTGTTCAGTTTCAGCAGAGCTGTGAAAGGAAACTTACCAACACCGACCGTCCCGAACTGTGGCGAGACCCAGCGGGGCAGGGTTGAACTGAGGGTATGCCGTGACCTGTGGGCGGCTGAACAGCCCGTAGGAGTTTCCCGACTGGAAAGATGATGGTGGGGCAGAAGATCCCAGAGAGGACTAACAGATGAGAAAAGAATAAAGCATAATGAGGTCAACTGGTCAAGATTGAAGGCCCTTGCACACAGTCCGAAATTCGCGGCTGAAATTTTTAGGGCTGCAACTAATGATTATTTTGATAATCGATTAATCAGATGATTATTTTTTCGATTAATCTGATAAAAAAAAATCTATTTGATTTTTTGTTTATTATAACTAATAAAATCTTAAATCAGGGTTGTGGCGAGCAGGACGAGGAACATGAGAGATGCGAGAGTCGTTCATTATCACTACTACTAGCTTTGGGTTAAATAACTATATTGGGTATTTAAATTACTATTGGGTTTCCTACACATTTAAATTGTGTACCATGCATATGTAACAAACAATTCTGTGTCAATCATATTATAAATCTTCATTTGTTCATGTGTACCTGAACAATGGCGGGGTCCTGAGGCAGAGAGCATGTCGGTTTGGGAGGTTCACACACTGTCAGGTCTTTGATGTCACTTCCTCTGAATATGATGTACTCAAACGTCTCATCTCTGGGTGCGATGGGCGGTCGTGGGTTCGGTCCTCTGTGCCGAAGGAGCGCACTGCAATGGGAATTAAGAGTTTTTAAATGAGATTATCCAATTAATTCGTAATAAATTAGTCTCGTCAGAGATTTGACTCTAATCTTCTTAAAATTGGAGAGCTTTCGCTTTGGCAAGTAATCCGATTGCATTACTTGCCAAGTTTGACATCACAGCTTTAAAAACAACAAAATGGTGCTAATTTACGCCGACCGCTTGCTTTAGTACTAAATCACAATCCTAACATTAATCTTCATATCAAAATTGGAAAGACCACAATTCATCATTTGAGAACTGTTAAAACAGTGTCTGGGAGTTTTTGAAGCGGAGTTTACTATATTAACAGCATCAATAAAAGGACGTTGAGATAGTATTATCATTTGAATCACAGAAAAGAGTGCCAATAAATCTTTAGAGATCCCTTAATGCAGTAAGGTATAAAGGTTGAGCACTTATTTAAGTTACCATGATAGTTTCATCCCAAAACTCACAATTAATACCATAAAACTGTGGTAACTTTGTATTAGCAACCACTAGCATGAAACACAACTCTGATTGCACCGCTTACACTGTTTGAATGGGGAAAGATGTTAATGTAGCAACAATTATTGGTATTTTCGCATAAACTCTGGTTAACATGGTAACGTTACATTCGCAAGAGAATCCATCACTTCGATGTGACGGCCATCCATAGGGAGCGAATTATCCTACATTGAACACACTAATATCTCAGTGAACAGCCAGATTGCGTTTTTTAAACGTGACAGACCGTTTACTTTGCCGTTATGATGCCCAAAGCTACAGCAGGTGAATGGGACGCAAAGAGAACTGAAACACCCGTATAAAGCCGCACGAGGCTCCAGTGCTCAACACTGCTGTCTGTTTAGGGAGCTTACTACATTTTGAGACGCAGCCTCGATGCTAAATACAACACGTACCCTCGCAATACTACGCGTTAACTCGAACCGAAGAGTCTTTTAGTGTGTAAAGAGTGTTTGCTGACCTTTGGCGAGCGCGACGGTTGAGTTCTCGGTGTCGATGGTGTAGAGAATGCCCTCATAACGGATCTCCGCCTTACTGATCAAACTGATCTTACTGCCGATATACGGCGTACCGCCGCTCATCCTCACACGATCACTTCAACTAAACTGAGAGAGTTTGGGTAAATGTTTATCTGAAATTCACAAGCATAAACAAACTGCTGCTACTGCGTGAGTGTGTTTGCTAAATATAATATGGCCGCCTGCATTTTCAGGCCATCAGGCGGAAATGACGTTGAACCGCCTACAGTTTCGTCTACGTCAACTTTAAATGTTGGGAATGCTCTCTCTCTCTCTCTCTCTCTCTCTCTCTTTCTCTCTCTCTCTCTCTCTCTCTCTCTCACTCTCTCTTCTCACCAAAATAAATAAAAATTATACCATAATTATTGGATTTATTTAGTGATAAATATTCTATAGTTAAACTGGACGAGTTTCTTTTTTTACTTTTTTAAATCATTATTATTTATTTATCACTATTTTTATTATTATTTATTTAGTTGTTCATCTTTATTTATATTTTTAATTCTCTTTATTTATTTGCTCACTTTTTATCTTTATTTTTTTATGTATCTTTATTCATTTTTTATTATTTGTTTTGATGTATATTTATTTGTATGCATCTATTTTCATTCTTTTTTATTTTTATTTTTTTTACTTACCAACCTAACTTCCAGTTTTGGTCTATAATAAATCTTTTTTAGTTTTTAAATGTGTTAGAGTGGTGAATGCTCACTCACTCACTCACTCACTCTCACTCACACACTCACACACACACACTCACACACACACACACACACACACACACACACACACACACACACACACACACACACACACACACACACACACACACACACACACACACACACACACACACTCGCACACACACACACACACACACACACACACACACACACACACACACACACACACACACACACACACACACACACACACACACACATCATAGTTTAACACAAATAGTTTAAAATTAAGATTTTGAAGTGAAAACACTAAGATGAGAGGCTTTCAGGCTGGCTTTCTGTCTGTTTTGGACAGTTTGTCCAGTTGTTCAAAAGTACATTTGTCTTTGTTTTAATAAATTTTAGTAATATTTTACTGTTCTCATAGTCTATTGCTACCTTTGTGTTAAATAAAGTTTGTAAAATTTCACTTTCTTGAGATCAAGTGCCTTTTCATTTCCATGGTAAAGCTCATACGGTAAGGTTTGAAGTGCTGGTTAGATGTTAAAACATTTCACTCAAACTATATCGCTAAGTATATACAACAATGTGCAGTACAATGTAAAAAGACACATTCCACATTGTAATAATATTCACAAAGCTCTGAGGAAGTATATGTGTCCATTCAACACCACTAAGCTCAGTATGTACAGTTTTTTCTCAATTGTTTACGCACAAATTCTGGTACTTGAGACACAATGACCACAACATGTAACCACTGATCTATATAGAATTATTGTTTATTATATTTAGAATATAGTCATTAGATCAGTGCATGTAACTCACACACAACCCCCTGAACCAATTCTTGCTGAACTACAAGCACAATTCCTGCTTTACACTCAAATTGTAGTTCTAAAACACAGTATTTTCAAAACACTACACATAATTCTCTGAATTTGTCACAATTTTCATGCAGAAAATCTCTTGTTTTCACAGGGAACACAATGCCATTCAGATCTCCACGCTGACTCGTCACATGGGCAAACACGTCACACAGTTTTACAGTTAGCAATCAGAGCTTTAGCATGCAAGACCAAAACAGAAGAGAGGATGCAGCATATTTTATTTATTATTATATATTTATTTTTACTGTAACTGTATACAGTAAAATTTTCTGTTTTTCTGTTTTGTATGTAAACCACTCTACAGTATGTGCAACTTTGTGTTGGTTGGGATGTACATGTGTTGTTTTTGTGGGGAAAAAAATGTCAGTGTATTTGTGTGTTCTGATTCTGAATATATAAAAACAATATTCTCAAATATTTTAAATGTATGTAAACAATTGAGAAAAACTGTAAACCATGTCAAAGTGCACATGTTAAAATAAGCAGAGTGTAGGTAACCTGTTCACAGTAACAACCTGATAATAGTCATTTATGAAATTACATTTTATATTTATCATTACAGAGCCAAAACAAAAAAAAAATGACTACACAAAAACAATTGAAGCATTTTGTTTCTATATTCACTGACTTAAATGACAGCAAGATAATTTGGTTAACAAGGACAAATGAGCAAAAATCATTTTATTTCAGGCATATAATTTATGCTCTCTCTGTATAAATTGGGGGTGATTACAGAATAAATGAAAACCAAAGCATGATTCAGAAGTAATCATTTTTATTTACAAAAAGAAAGTGTTATGCAGCCAAAACAATTTACAACAGACAGCACAAAAAAAAAGTTTTCCCCCTTAAAGGGCACCTATTATGCAAAATTCACTGTTACATAGTGTTTGAACATACATTTATGTTGGCAGTGTGTGTGCAAAACCACCCTAGAATGATAAAAATACACCCAGTGGTTTTTTTTTACAATCTCAATAAATCATATGCACTGTCTCAGAATAAGCTGTTCTAAGATTCAGCTCTTTGTGACGTAGAATTGAGCAAGGGGTTTGATTGACAGTGTAGTTGTGGCATAGACCCCACCCTCAGTGATCTGTACACCATCCTCCATTGTTTCAACGATAGCCGGTAATGTCTCCTAGAATCATAAGTGTTCTGTTGTAGGATGGGATATAATAATGACATACATAGTAGTTTTCACTTATTTCCGTCATCAGAGCCACTGAAAACACAGTGGATATATTGTATTTTTGAAGTTTAAGTGGCGCCTTTCCTTCGAAAATAAGTTTATGTTTGAGCGAATCAGTTTCTGACTTGCTGTTTTGTGAACGAGTCAATTCAAAGCAGGTCTTCCTTCAAAGTTAATCCTCAAGTGTGGATCGTCTACTGTTCGCGATCCACCGAATAATATCATTTAAAGATATTAAAAACTGCATTTATGTTCTTGTTCTGTAAGTTAGCCATCTTCTCACCTGTGCCACAGAAACACCTGTATGACAAGTAAACATGACACAACAGGTCCCTCGCATAAATGTAATTTCACTTGTACGTAGCAAACTTTATCACAGTATGTGTTTGTAGTTTAAAAAAATTGCCCTAACGTTAGTGTTTGTGTGTGTCAGTATGTGTGTGTTGCACATCCATAATTGCAAAGGATAGATACTATTATTAGGCGATTACAACTCTATAAGTACATAAATGTATACAATTACTATACAGAGACGTCCTGGGGCATTCTCTTTTGTGTTTATTCTGGTGGAGTCTCTTCAGCATCAGGGTCTGATCAGAGACTATTTATATATTCCAATTCAAACATGTTCGACTGAATAACATTCAAAACAGCGGGTCTCTCAATCTCTCAGCCCTTCTGCTTACACCGTCTGCCTTAGGTCTGCAAGTGACTCCCTCATCTAAAGGCAGGGCGGGGATAAGCAGCTCATTTGCATTTAAGGTCGTATAGACCAAAACAGCTCATTTTTAAACAGGCCCCAAAAATGACATTTTCAAATGATTATAATAATTTAACTGTGGGGTATTTTGTGCTGAAACTTCACAAATACATTATGGGGACACCCGAGACCAATATTACATCTTGTAAAAAAGGGGCATAGGTGCCCTTGAAGCAAAAAAAAAAGTTTCTGGTCTGTAACCATTGATACTGAGTTTACTACATTGTAGTCAAAAACGTCATTAGACCTAGACCCTCGGCCTCTCCAGGGGATGGCAGTGCCCCGTCCGGCTGGTTGAATGTACCCGTGACCCATTCTTCTCTGAACTCTTCACCATTCATTTCACAGAGGTTATGCAGAACACAACATGCTGTGACCAGGGATTTGATCGTTTTGGCAAACACCTCCATCTGCCCTTTAGTCTGCCGAAACCCTTCTCAACAAGAACTCTGGCTCTGCTTGTTTTCTGGTTGTACACAAGTTGTTGGGGTGTCAGTCGTCCGTTGTCGGTGAAAGGTTTCATCAGGATAGGCTGCATCACCAAGGACATATTGTCATATAGGCAGATGAAAAACGGCAGTCATATCGTAAAATCTACAAATATAACCTGGAAGCTTTTTTTTTAGGTTGATAGGCTGTGAACTGATGAAGAAGACTGTGCTGCACTGGCCCAAGTACTTCAGTCCTCCTCTACAAGCCTGAAACATTTAGATTTAAGTTTTAACAACCTCCAGGATTCAGGATTCAACACAGAACTGCTCTGTGTTGGCCTAAAGAAGCCTTCCTGCAAGCTTGAGAAACTGAGGTATTACAATTAATCAAGTGGACTAATCAAGTGGATTAACACACAGCCCACAGAGAAATAACATGGTGCTAACAATCAGATTCTGAGGAAATAATGTAACATGCTGTGTATCTAATGACTCTAGTTCATGTTTGTTTGCCTTTACTATTTGCAGTCAATCAGTCTGTAATATTACAGCCAGAGGATGTTCTGCATTGTCAAATGCTTTAAAGTCAAACCCATCACACCTGACAGAGCTGGATCTCAGCATTAAAAACCTCACAGACTCTGGAGTATTGAAGACCCACGTGTTCGTCTAGAGAGATTATGGTAACAGGCCTCTAGATTCATGTGAATATCTTACAATTAACAAATGAAACTGTATGGATATCTAAAACTTTTTCAATGTTTTTACGCTTTTCTTAGGCTGAATAATTGCAATCTAACTCATGAAAGCTGTGGTGGATTATGTAGACCCACCTAAACACTCGAGTCTGATCCCCCTTTTCCTTGATCAGAAAATTTGATTTAAAGTAATCTTGTTATAATTGCAGAACCCTTCACAGTGTTACATATTGTGGGCTTACGGCATAGGGATGTGCTGTTCTGGCATCAGCTCTCAGCTCTAACCAATCACAGCTAAAAGCACTGGATCTCAGAGGAAATAAACTGTTAGATTCAGGAGTTAAGCCGCTTTCAGATCTGCAGAAGGATCCACATGGTAAACTAGAAAAACTAGAGTAAGTGTTCACATACAGCAAACAACTTAGCATACACACAGTATACTCCTTGTGCTATGCCATACACAACACAGTCTCATGAAGATGCGTATCTATACCACGAGTGTCATTTCTTGTGGCATTTATACGTGTATATGGTACGCACTAAAAATCCCTGGGTTAGGTTTAGGGGGAGGGGGGTGGGGAGTTCATGCATATTATACGCCAAAAAGTGTGTATCATATGTACGCGAAATCGAAATTTATATGCGAAAACTGTTTTTCACGTATAAATGCCACGAGAAATGACATTTGTGACATAGATACTAACTTTCATGAGATCGGGCTGCCATACAACATCACATCCCAGTGAATCTTTAGAAAAGGGTCTAAGACATTTTCTAAAATAACTGAAAATGTGTTCGTCTGAAACAAGATTGACATATGCATCTCGAACGGCTTGAGGGTGAGTAATGCATGGTTTAAATATCATTTTTAAATATCAACTATCCTTTTAAGGCCACATTTTACCCTAAAACAAAAACATAATAAAAGTAGTATTTTTTTAAAAATAAAATAGAATAGAATGAGGTATTTATATAGCGCTGTCATATTATATATTTTAAATATATAAGTGTACATTTATATGTGTGTATCTAGAAAGTACTGTATCTAGTCTACTGTATATATAGCAGTAGCATCAAAATGTAAACATAAAAATCCAGCACAACAAATTTTACCATTATGTATAATAATTTATAATTTAAATAATATTCATGTTTTACATTGCAATAATGAGAATGGCATATTGCAAAAATAAACCGTTACAAATACTGATTTTGTCTCTCCACCTCACAGATACATGGATGGCCAACAATTCAGATGCCAATGAATGTCCCTCACACTCAGGATGCTCTCCTTGTAGATCCAACAAAATCAACAAAACAAAAAATTAAACACATGTGTATGCTTTTAAGAAAATAATTTAGTGCTTTGAGTGAGTTGGACAAATTTGCTCCCAGCTGTGTTACATCAAACCAGTCAAACAGACCTGTAAGAGACCTATGTTTGACCGTCTTTGTGAGTGTGACATCTAAGGCAAGTTGTATAAACAAAGCCATTATGTAAAAAAATTCTTAAGAACCAGAACAACTAGCAGTTAGTTAAGGGTAATCAGTCTTTTCAGTATAAAATTAGACCCATCTATGTTTTTATGTAACTGTCTTGAAAAAGTAATGAACATTATTAAAGTAAAAAAAAAAAAAGAAGATGATTAACTTGTAAGTCTATTCTTAGTAGTTTTTGCAACCGGTATATCAGGATATATTTACTAAGAATAATAATGTGAGTCTCTGAATGAACAGTAGAGGGCAGCACAGGATCTGTAAAGCTTGCTGCACAGAGTAAACACATTTTATTAAATTCTTTGTGTCAAGATATGTGAACCCTGCCTTTGTTTCTTCAAGCTGTAATGTTGCTCTTACATGTTTAAAAATGCCAATGTTGACATTTGTCTGATCAAGATACAAGTAAGAGTGGATTAATTAATTGGACCCGGTATCATCAAGTGTTTTATTTGAATGTTTATTTATGAAATAAGAAATGGGCATCATTCATTAATAGTCATTATAGTCATTACAGTATGTCTTTCCTCATTTAACATGAAAATATTCAGTTTCCCCAAACGTTCTCTGGTTAGTCATATAGCAAACCAATCTCTACACAATACGTTCTATCATGGAAGCAATATATATGGACTTTTCAAAATTTAATGTCAATATTGCATTTCAAGCTTTTGACAATACAGTATTTTTAAATAATTAAGTTATTTCATTGAAAAGTGCTACGATTTATTTATTTGTGAGTGCATTTAACGCCAAACTACTGGTTTAACAGCACCTGCATGCGTCTCATTCACAAAACAAACCGCGTTGAACCTCGAATCACTGCACTAGGAGAGTGTTTATAAAACAGGAATAAATTGAAAAATACAACAATAGAATATAGCTAATTTGGCATAACAAATAAATGGTCTATTAAGGCAAACTTCATTTCTAAAACAAACAATCTACAAAAGTATCTTTCTTTTTAAAACACTGCTCATGCAAACATGATGCAGGCAATACTAAACTGTGAATAAATTAACAAAATCTGTGTTTATATGATTCGGAGACTTCTATTACCCCATCTAAATTCATGCTGACCAGCCAGTGCTGTAAACCAAAGAAAAATAATATAACTAAGACAAGGTCTAACCCTTTGGGGTCCGTCATGAACAGGTAAACTGGTCCTAACTAAGCAACACTGGCACCTATCGCCACTTTTACAAATAAGATTCGTCACACCTGAGATTAAACGCACAATATCTGTTACTTGTAAACAATTCATTAGCCATGCAAAGACAGAAATCTTTTTAAAACCAAGAAATGGACAAGAAGTTGTTCTATTGTTCATCTCAAGTCATTTAGCTAATTAGTAAATTTCTCATTCATGATTATCAAGCTGAAACTGTAAGTCAGTAAGACATGGTCAATGTACAAATAATCTACAGAAGTGGTTCAATTTTGTAATAATTTGAAAATGAAATTGAGCATAAATGTGAAAGAGTGCTGTTATAATGTCTGAATCCTAACCATATGGAAAAACATTCCCATCCCCATCCCCATCCCCATTTCAAAATTGATGCATGTTTTCTGCATGATTTATATAGATAACACAGAATAGATGCAGTGTGCGTGGGTGTGAGTTTGAAGTTGACTTACTGTCATGTTAAATAAATGAAGTCTGGAGCTCTGTGCCTGTGTTAGAGTTATTTTTTCCTGGGGTTGCTGGGGTAAAGGTTGGTTAGTGTATTTTTTTCCTCGAATATGAAGGTTATAGAGCAGGAGCACATCTGAGCTCTTGATCTCGAGAGTCACGTTAAGAGCTTTTCGTTTTCATTTGACCAGGTGTTACTGAACATTGTTTGGTTGAGAACTGAACATTTTTATATAAAATATAAAATTTCTCTCGAAGATCCATGTGATATTTTGAAGAGAATTTTCTGCCATTTAATTGGGTCATTCTAGAATTGTGATCTCATTTCCAGCTCACTCATGTACATGTAACATACAATAGATAAATCAAGGCCCCGATAAACTCACGGTGAAGCTCTTTTTTGTTCTTCGCTGAAGAAGTAAAAGAAGTTAGGAACACCCTTGCAGTGATATATATTTAGTAAACATCCTGACACATTAATATTACAATCAAGAATGGCTTTTACAGAATTATCCTGAACATGTTAAGCATTAATTTTCACGTCAATGAACGGAAGAGAGGCTCTCTGCCTCCCCCTACTCTTTAAGTAGGCAGCTCCCTTATGTCTAATGAAGTTGCAGCTGCCTTTCCAGAGGTTGGGTCCCTAAGCAGACGGCCCCTTCACGAGTCATAGCAATATACCACTTAGGTTCCATCAATCAGTCAGTTCCTTCACATGTATTTAATGGAGTATCCTCACCCCTGAGGGGTTCTTTTTTAAGTTGGACGCTCCTTAATACCAACAAGGCAGTAGCCTCCTACCCTAGTGTTGGGTTCAGTAAGAAGGAAGTTCCCTTGGGTGTTACCAAGGTGTGTGGGATTCCCCAAAATTGCTTAAGCTTCCGGAAGCTCCCCTTGAGTCTGGTAGAACGAGTTGTACCTTCCCCATTATGGGTTCTAAGCAGGGTCCTTGTCACAGCTTTCGAGGGCTCACAGTCTCCCTTATGTTAACCCAGCGCAGTCTCATCCCAATTCGTCATATAACTGACGTTTTGGGACGTCTTTTGACCATTCGTCAATATACGACTATTTAGGGCCCCCTTAAACGTCGGTAGATGACGTTATGGGATCCTAACTCTACCCCATACCTAAACCTAACCCTAAACCCAACTCGTCACCTAACTGACGTTAAAGGTAAAGGGTCAGTTGTATGACGACCCGGGATCGTCATCTACCGACGTTTAAGGGGGCCCTAAATAGTCGTATATTGACGAATGGTCAAAGACGTCCCAAAACGTCAGTTATATGACGAATTGGGATGAGACTGTGTTGGTTAACCTAGGGGCAACCGCCTCTTTTAAGATTTCGTTGGTGGGTCCCTTGTGTGATTTGCTGAATTTTCAGGGTTGCAGCTGCCTCCCCCTGATTGGGGTATTATAAGCAGGCAGATCCCTTGTGGTTGAGTCGTGGCTTCCTGAGGTCACCCAGAATTGGCGTCCCCAAAGTAGGAGGCTCCTTCATGTATCCAGATGAAACGGCCTCCCTATTAAGGGTTCTTCAACAGGCAGTTTACCCTAAGATGCAGAATGTAAACTTATTATTTGCAATGTCATACCAGCCTCCACCATAACAGGTTATTAAGTAGGCAGCTCCCTGTTGTAAGCTGGAGATCGGTAATGTGGTTGAACCTGGGCCTGCCCTTTGGGGTCTGGGTCCTTTGCTTTCACAAGAGAACTTAAGATGATCCCCAGACAGCAGGGGTTATTGTAGAGTGAATCGTCACTGTTACTGGGAGACCTTCTCTTGGGTCCTCCACACTCCGGCAGACTTTGGAGACTATAGCATGCTAACACTTTGCACCCGTTTACTAGTTTCCTCTAGTGAGCGTAGTTCACTCTTCCCTTAAAAGGTTTCTTCATTAGGGTCTATTGTCCTTGCATCTAGCCTAGTCAAAATTGGGGATTAAAATCTTGGGTTAGCATTGAACTCCCTTCGCTCAGAGCGTCGTTGTGCTGAGTCCTCAGCTTCCCAGATAACTCATCTCTGGCCTCTGGTGGGAAGTGGTTTCTCCTGAGCTTTGCATCTCTTCTTATTGGTTGAGCACCCTTCAGGTGTGCTGGCCTTACGAGAAGCTGAATCTAGGTCAGATGGGGTTGAGCATTTTGTTCAGAAAATGCTCCCCTGTGGTGTTGAGGGGTTGAACCAGATCCCGCTATAAGGTTGGTGCCTCCAACTACAGCAATTTTAGGTCCAACAAGTGGGAAGCTCCCTTATGTCTAGTGAAGTTGCAGCTGCCTTTCCAGAGGTTGGGTCCTTAAGCAGGCGGTCCCTTCACGAGTCATAGCAATATACCACTTAGTTTCAATTAATTAGGCAGTTCCTTCACAGATATTTAATGGAGTATCCTCACCCCTGAGGGGTTCTTTTTTAAGTTGGAAGCTCCCCTTGAGTCTGGTAGAACGAGTTGTACCTTCCCCATTGTGGGTTCTAAGCAGGGTCCTTGTCACAGCTTTCGAGGACTCACAGTCTCCCTTATGTTAACCTATGGGCAACCACCTCCTTTAAGATTTTGTTGGTGGGTCCCTTCTGTGATATGCTGAAGTTTCAGGGTTGCAGCTGCCTCCCCCTGATTGAGGTCTTATAAGCAGGCAGATCCCTTGTGGTTGAGTCTTGGCTTCCTGAAGTCACCCAGAATTGGGATCCCCTAAGTAGGACTCCCTGATTAAGGGTTCTTCGACAGGCAGTTTACCCTAAGATGCAGAATGCAAACTTATTATTTGCAAGGTCATACCAGCCTCCCCTATAACAGGTTATTAAGAAGGCAGCTCCCTTGTGTAAGCTGGAGATCAATAATGTGGTTGAACCTGGGCCTGCCCTTTGGGGTCTGGGTCCTCTGCTTCCACAAGAGAGCTCAAGATGATTCCCAGACTGCAGGGGTTATCGTAGAGTGAGTCTCCTGAGTTTCTCCTGAGCTTTGCATCTCTTCTTATTGGCTGAGCACCTTTTAGGAGTGCTGGCCTTACGAGAAGCTGACTCTAGGTCAGACGGGGTTGAGCATTTTTTTCATAAAATGCTTCTCTATGGTGTTGAGGGGTTGAACCAAATCCACCTATAAGGTTTGTGCTTCCAACTACAGCATTTGGAGGTCCAACAAGTAGGCAGCTCCCTTATATTAAATGAAGCTGCGGTTGCCTCCCCAGAGGTTGGGTCTCTAAGCAGACAGCCCCTTCATGAGTCAATACTAAGGTAAAGCTGTCTCCCGCTGACAGCAGGTCCTTTAAGTAAGACAGCTCCCTTAGGTTGTGAGTGATAGGCGAGGAAATTGTTTCCCTGTGCCAGGATTCCCTCAAAGATAATGTCTGGCATAAAGGTTGGCATTCTCAGATCTTCGAGCTTCACTCGTCTTACGGCTTTGAGCTTAGGTACTGGCCTAATTAGGCAGTTATTTCCTCAGCATTGCGAAGTGGGTATAGTGTCCTCTAGAGCAGTGATTAGGGAGGCAAATAAAATGTGCAGTTTTGGAGCCCGGTTGAGAAACATTTTCAGCATTCTTTACATTGTTCATTTAGCTGACGCTTTTATCCAAAGTGACTTACAATTGCTATATACTATGTCAGAGGTCGCACGCCTCTGGAGCAACTAGGGGTTAAGTGTCTTGCTCAGGGACACATTGGTGTCTCACAGTGGATTCGAATCCAGGTCTCTCACACCAAAGGCATGTGTATTATCCACTGCGCCATCACCACCCCCATTCTTTAGAGGATGCAGTGCAAGTTAAGCATGTAACCATGGTTCTCTGAGAAGGTGAACAAGACATTGCCTCTAATTACCATACATCTGTCAAAAGGAGACGTAGACAGGCAGGCCCAATAAGTTGATAATGTCTAATACAGGTGCACTTTTATACTCACGATCACATCCGTAGTGACGTCACTGACTGTCATTTTCCAATGATATTGTCATGTTTAGTGTCTCGTTCCCCTTCTCAGGGAACCATGGTTATATGTGTTAGTTTTTTAAAGTTTCCTCATAAATTGTTCACGCATTGGCAATAAAAAAGTGATTAATACATTAAAGTTCTTACATACCACATTTAAACATGCCATGCATTCTTAATTTGAATTATTTCAGGTTGATATCAAATATTTATTCTATTTTAAAAGTGGATTTAATAGGAACTGTTAAAATGATTGACAGTGATGCCACTGACTTTTTTTAATGATTAATTATATTATCAATTTTATCAGCATGCCAGTAAAACAATTTAAAATCTAAAATAATCTGGTATTTCTCTATTTTTCCCCCAAAGAAGTAGGAACAGTGTATATTGCAGATTGACATTTTGTTGTCCAAAAGTAAAAGCATCTGGCAACACAATTGTAGAATGACCCAATGAACAAATCTCATTGTTTTGAACCCAGTATAACAGGATGTGCTTCAAAACTGCATGCAATTAAGACTAATGCATGCAAACAAAGCATATGCTACTTCTTTATGAGGCTGTGCTTGCATTTTTGTGCTTGGATACAGATATTGAGTAGCTACAGTTCTGTCTTTACAGAAATAGTTCAACCAAAACTGAAAATGTAGACATTTACTCAGTCTCATATAACACCAAACACATTTGATGTTCTTTTGAAAGTGGAAAAAGAGACATAAGTACAATGTTAATGCTGTTCTTATCCATCCAAGTGAAGTAAGTGTGGACCAGAGGTGCAGTTTCCCGAAAGCATCGTTAGCCAACTATGGTCGCAAGTTCAGTCGTTATCAGCATAGTTCAATGAGTTCGGTGTTTCCCGAAACCATCGTTCCAGCGAACATTCGCAAACAGCATCGCAAAGTTGTGTGGTTTGAACGACAGCTCTCGACCTGTGGTTAGAGGCATCGTTTCTATATTGCAACACATTTGGATGTAATAAATCCTTATCTTGAGCAAAAAAAGTAAGCTCACATTCAGTACAACCGGTGCCTTTTATTTACAATACATACAAATGTAATTTACGTCTATAAGTTTTTCAAAAGATCTGAAGTACCATTTTTGAAGAGTGCGCATGTGCGAACGTGCTCTACCATGTAAGAACGAGCCAAATATTGAATCTGGTAATAAAGCAAAATAACTGAGAAAAATTCAGAATAGTCCTCAGATGACATGTCTGTAATTTATATATAACAAATCTAGCATTAATTGGATCTCAAACAGTTTCATTAAAAGTAGTTATTATTCCACCACGTGCGAAACCAACGTGGTTGAACAATACTTTGCGCCAGTGGGTTCTTGGAAACTGTCGTGACTAGCTAGTTGATTTCTCCAACAATGCATCGTACTATGGTAGTGAAGCAGCGAACTACGTCGTTGTATGGGAAACGCACCCCACAGCTGTTAAGCTATCCTAAACAGTCCAATCCACATCTTCTGAAGCTTTGTGTGAGAACCAGACCCAGTGTAATCACTATGTTCAGCATACACAGAACATTCCCCTAATGTTGGTGCATGGTTCCCGTTATTCCTTTACGTATTTTTAGTTCAAGAACATTTCAACCGTTCAAGAGTTTTTATGACAACTGAATAAAAGGGTCATTCCTACAGTTTTGTGGATTTTGGGCTGACCAGGTTTGTGTTTATTTTTTTTATTTTTTTATTTTAATCTAATTAAAAAATTATATTTTTCTAATCCTATGAAATCTGTACATCCAGTTATATATGTAATGTTTAACAGGGTTGACCATAACAAACAAGGTGGACGTTACAGGAAGCTAATAAAGCCCATTTTTAGCTAGGACATACCAAGATTTACATTTAGGAAGAATTTGAATGTATAATTTCAAGTCCAGTATAAATTGGCACAACAGGTCAAGTTCGTGCGAATGGCGCGCATTGAGCGCCTGGCGCCTTAAAGGGCAATTCCACCTCTGGAAAGATGAATGTGTATTTAAAATGGGTCATTTATGTAGAAGAAATGTGAAATTATTTTTTAATTTGGAGCTTTCTAGACTGAGAAAAGACAGAAAATGTATTTTTGGCTTATGTGAATGAAAAACATCAACTCCCAGAATTCATTTGCTTTGCTGCCCTAGGAGGCCACGCCTACCGCTAACCTCGCAGTATGTAAACAACAGTCTACTAGTGATTCTCCGTGATGAGTCTGTCCGAAAATGTGTTTCGAGATCGCCCAAAATGTCCGCGATTTGGCTTTTGCGTTCTACAGTCGTCATTCATCATGTTTACTGTGGCAAGCGGAACGAGTGCGAGCTGTATGTATAACAGCGCGAGACGAGCCAGGTTTACTGTGTCGAACCGGGATGAGTGCCGGCTGTCTGGATAACGGCGCGAGGCCGGTGGCGTGATTACCGATGAGCGGCACCTAAGACGTAGTTACCGGTCTCGTATCTCTCACGGAGGAGCAGGAATTTTCTTAGCAATGTTAAAACGCATCAACCGATCACTTGTTTGGCGTTCATGTAAACACAACAGTCAGATTCACCAATCATAAGGAATTGAGTTAGATTGAAACAAAAGCTGTAACTTACATGTAAACAATGAATGGCGACTTCAGAAATTAAAAGCTGAATCCCGGACATCGACGGCCGGACATGTCCAGGAAAAAGAGGACGGTAACCCCTACTACTCAGCTTTCTCCACAGAACAAGAGCCTGCTAGCTTCAGCGTCCAAAAAAGATGTGTAATGTTAATCCCAATCCTCCATAACGCATCCGTCAGCGTATTCAGTAGTTTCGTCCACATTTTCAAAACGTTTCTGCCAGTGAAATCAAACGCATTGGCACTGATCTGTGATAGGTCTGTTAGCGCAATAGGTCCAACCCCCTATTGGCGGGTTTGAAAGGGTGGGGACTCGGGCTTGTAGTTTTTTACTGAAATCGCCCTCTCTTACACTTCCGCCAACAATGACGTAAAATGACGATTTTTGCGTCATTGTTGGAGGAAGTGAAAAAGGTAAATAGCAGATTTCTCTCGTCTCAGGGGAAAATGATAAAGTGTTGCATGACCATCAACAGTATAACTGGGTTTCTAACAATGGAAAGCTTAATGCAAATGGGTGGAGTTGCCCTTTAAGCGTGTTACTAATTACGTGCAAATGATTTAGTTACGTGCGTGTTACGTGCGAATGATTTAGTTAGTGCTATTTGTCAGTTGTTTGACTCTCTCGATGAATGCTCGGTCGACATGGCCGCTAACGGATTTCGATTCTGACTGAGAATTTAACGAAGAAGGTTAATGATTATACAATACCAAAAATAAGCATTATGCTACGTTCACACCGGACGCGAATAGCACGTTAAATTCGTGCCTACCGCATCTAGTTATACTTTAGACCACTTTGAATCCATTGGCAAGTCAAGAGCGAAATTGAGGCACGTAAAAAACGAAAGTTTGAAGCGAAATTTACGCGCAAATTGATTCAAAGTGGTCTAGAGTATAACTAGACGCGGTAGGCGCGAATTTGATATTCGCTATTCGCGTCCGGTGTGAACGTAGCATAATGGTTATTTTTGTTATTGTATAATCATTAACCTTCTCAGTTAAATACTTCTCTTTCCATGATCATAAACTACATTTTGTGGGATTGCTTGATGACTGACATTACTGTCACACAGCATTTGATTAAATAACACTATTAAAATGTGTGTAATAATTATATGTTATAAATCCAAATCTTACATGTTTGGATGCTTTGAGGCTGAGTAAATAATGACACAATTTTCATTTTTGGCTGAACGGTTCCTTTAACGTAGAGTAAGGCTTTTCCAGTTAAATCTCTGCGCTGCGCTTGTGCCGTGGACGCTAAGCACAAATTCTTTACAGTTTGAGGCAGTCAAACGACCAAGAATACGGAAACCCAAATAGTATAATAATTGAAAGCGAATACTGTACAATGAAATGAAAACCAAGGCCTCGCACAAGTGGGTGAAAGTTTCTCTCAGTTTTGTACTGCGTTTTCTAAAATCACACTTGCACTATTTACAACGTCATGTAATAAAATGAGTAAATTCCATTGTTAAGCAGCTCAGAGTTTTCATGAGGTACAAAAAAGCATCCATTTGTAAAAAACGGTACAATTGTAAACGTCTGTTGAAGTTTGTCAGACACAAGAACCGGAGATAATATCTGAGAGACAGAGACTGTGGAGTCATATCTGATGTTTGACTGACAGAAGAGGCCACTCGATACTTTAGAACAGTCTAAAACCCCTTCTGAAACTTCGCTACGGCCGACAAAGGACAGTGCCGGGCGTAAAGTTCCCTGAACGTCACCCTACATACCGAAAGACAGCATGTGCAAGAGCAGCGTCTCACTCGGACAGGCCGTGTGTGATCCTGAGAGTGACAGTGAACCGTATGTTTGTGCGATCACTCAGATCTGCGTCTGCAGCGGGTGCACGAGTGTCGACGGGGGTTTGGACGAGGTGAGAGTGGGTCGAGTGCTGAGGTTTGATGCCCCTGCTCCTCATGTACTGGAGGAACTGGTCTGGGATCTCTGCAAGAACGTCCTTGGCCAGACGGGCCATGCTGAGAATGTGATTCCCTCTGCGGTCAATGTAGTCTCGGAAAGGAACAAACTGAGGAGAGATCAGACTGAGATTTAGGAGGAATACGGTGTTGATAACTACAGTAAATCCCATTTAGATTGTAAAACTATGCTTGAATTACATCTAATGGAAGTCTATGTGAACACCAACGCAAAAAAGAAGTGTGCACTTTAAAAGAATGTGTTAAATTTACGGTAAAATACCTGTGGTTCCCAGAAATTTACCGAATAAAATACGGTAGCAAGACTTTACGGTAACAAGGTTTTACAGACTTAACTTTTAAATTTACAGAAATATTTCATTATCTGAAATTATGTTAAATTATCAACCAATTGAAGTATTAAAATCTGTTTTGTACCATTGTAATACACTGACAACCAACAATCACAGCAGTGATGAGAGTCACATGATAAATGGAAGCTCATCACATGCAGATCTTCCACAAGAAACTTCATAGTAACACATGACATTTTAAATGGCAATAAACATTAATTTAACAACATTAAATGTCATAAAAGCCTAATTTATTTAACTGATTAGAAAAAGACTAAGCAAACTATGAAGAAACAAGTTATTTCAACAAAAATACATCAAATGCGAAGTGTCACGCAGGGAATTATGGGAATGTCAATTTACTTTTTACACTGTAAATTATACAATGAGTTGTTCATTTTCACTTTAAAACTGTAAACTTAACGGTATTTTACAGTAAAATTACATAAAATTTAGCATTAGATCTATCACAGTTATTTACCATACATTGTAAGGAAAGGTCTTTTACCGTTGAAATCACAATAATTTTTTTTTACAGTGGCTTAATTGTATTAAATATGCAATTGTAGTATCCTAAAAACTTGCAGATAATATATTAATTATATAAAAAAGCTTTCATGACAGCTTTTGTAAACCGTCTAAGCACATGTAAAGTGTTTGATTACAATTTTAACTGTAGTTTAAATACATCCTTCAAGTTTCAATAGAAATGACAAAGTATATCAGTATTTTACCTCAAATCCCTTAACCAGTACACATTAACAATATTTCAAAGATGTAATTATGAAATGACATATAGCAATGTTCTTACTTCACCGGATAAAAAAGCAACCAATATAAATTTAAACTATAATATGTTTTAATCTAAGTCCAATTAAAATGCAGTTAAGTGTCCAAAAACATAACATTTATTTTTCACACAAAGTAAATTATTTTAAAGTATATAATTGTTTCTGTACTTCTTTCCCAAAATGGCAGTAACCATTTAAATGTGTTATATGTTGTAACATTATCTCATATCCAAAAGATATTGTCCAGTAATTTGGACAAGTTTTGCTTGAACCGAATCATGATGCCATCATCTTTACCTTAAATGCTAAATATAATGTACTGTACTTCCCATTAGTTTTTTAAGTGATGTTATGTAAGGATGTAAGATAAGCTAATCTTAAATTCACATTTTCATTGTGCATAATTCATGAGCACATAATAATAAAACAAACCGTCTTCAGATTTTCATTAAAATGTTCTGGCTTTTGCTTCTGAAACAACTTTTCTTGACAGTTGATGTTACCAAGCTCTTGTATCTTTGAATCCCTTCAGTTTGCCATGTAAGGACCATTTGCTATCCACTGAATCACTCACGAATAAAGTCAAATTTTATCATGTCATTACATTGAAAGAATACATCACATTGTGGCAGTAGAATTGGTTGTGAATGTAATTTCAAGTCAATTTAGAACTTGCAACTAAGAAAAACTTCCTGGTACTCTTCATCAAGTAAAGAAGTAACTTCTCATGCTAATACATGCACTGTAAAAATGAATATGCTTTATCTAACCAATAAAATTGTGGCAAAAGATTACAAACAATATTATGAATTAACTTGAACTACTTAGAATTGAGAAATAATTAATCAAATTATTCCTTAAAAGTTAACCATTTAAAATGAGTAAAGTGTACACCAAAAAAAAAATAACAAAATATCTAAATAACAGACAGATGTCAAAGATTTATTAACCCTCTGGGGTTGTTCATTTAACAGTCACACTTGGGGTATTCAGGTCCAAATGGACCCAAAGGGCAGGATTCATATTTAAAAAAAAATAAAAATCATATTTTTTTTTACTTGTTTTTTTTGGTGTTTTGAGATAATTGTATGATTTATAATTATATTTATGCAATAATTATGACCCATTTTTTCCCCATTGAACATAATAGACATTTTTTTATTTTCATTTTTATTTTTTTATCAAAGCTGTACTACATTTTAGAGTGAAGCCTAGGCCTCATGAAAGCAATTTTTGAAAAAAGATAGATGTCATCTGGTAGACACACTAAGCATTTTTATCATGCAATAGCACATTTTTACCACTATAGTGGATTTACAGTACAGCTCTCTGTAGAAAGGTTTGCACTCTTGATGTTTTATAGATTCTCAAAGACTATTTTTGTCTTGTTTTTTGTTAGTTTGGTTGGTTTAGATGGTAATTTGAAGTGCCAGTTTTAATTTATTATACAATCAAATCTGAACATTGCATTGGAAAGAGAACAAATGGAAAGCATTTTGTTACCCAATGTTTAATTATAACTTATTCTAACTTAATAAAAATGCATTTCTTTCAGTTTTCATATTTTTGACCATTTCATATTCATTTCCTATGGGGGTCAATTTGAACCTAGAAGGTCCTGAGTGACTATTTTTTTACAACCACTTAGACTGTTCACATCTTGTCCCCAATTTTTTAGTGTGTTCACATACCTAATACCATAAAAGTCACGCTAGTTTCGTAACATTCCGATGAAGCTGTGATTTAAAAAAATTCAAAACAGATTTATGTAATCTGAATTTATGAGTGTGAAAGTGTATAAAAGTGTTGTGTGTGTGTGTGTGTGTGTGTGTGTGTGGCTGTGTCTGTTTTGCACTCTTGATGTTTTATAGATTCACCCATTCACTGTTGTGTGCTTTTTTATGGATTGTGGCTGATTTGTAGATTGTACGCACCAAAAAACTCAGTTTTTTCACATTTTTGCCAATTTCCCATTCATTTCCTATGGGGTCCATTTGGACCCGAACACCCCAAGTGTGACTATTTCTTTTACAACCACTTAGACTGTTCACATCCTGTCCCCAATTTTGTTGGGTGTTCATATACCAAATACCAACAAAGTCACCTAATTTTGGACCATTCCGAAGAAGCTGTGATTTTTAATTTTTTTTTATTTGAATACTTCGGGTCCATATGGGCTGAACAACCCAGAGGGTTTAGAACTCTTTATTTTTAAATTGCCAACATTGAAGACACCTGATGTTAACAAGCAGAATCACTGAAGGAGAAAACGTCATTTTATAACAAACCTAAAACAAACACCGATCACCATAATGGTGACTTAAATGCACACTTTTTTGGGTATGTTTAACTAATTTTAAATGGTTAACTTTTAAGCAATTAATTTGATTAATTATTACTCAATTCTATTGTTAAATTGAATTTATAATATTGCTTGTAATCTGTTGCCACATTTTTTTTTTGATTGGATGAAGCGCATTCATTTTTACAGTGTGTAATGTTAGAGGATGATGGTTATACCCTTCAAAAATATGATGCCACACAAACAGATGAGTCACAAATACAGTCAGTGGTCATTGCTTCAAATGGTTAAAATCACCTTGAAACTGCTTTACTGTTTTGGTCCAAAGATACATGAGATTCACGGCCGGAAAACTCACCTGCACAATGTCTCTCTCTGCAAAGCGACCCCTGGATGATATCCTGACCTCATCTCCATCTAGTTCAATCATCTCTGTCGAATGGAAGAAAATGCCACAGGAAAAACAATCATGTGGTGCTTCACTCGGCTCAGGCTGTTATACTGAAGTGTGCTATCATTGGATTCCATATGAGTTCAAATACATCCTTTAATGCTGCCGCAGCAGCTGTGAAATGAGTTCAAAGAGCAAATCATGACTGTGGTGAGATAACGAGAACACCGGGAGCTGCATATAAATGAGGTTTTATCTCCATTAAAGGAAAAACAATTATCAAACATTATACAAATTGTGAGCCCAGCAAAGACCAAGTCTTTTCATTTTGGCGTAAAGGCACTATTTAATGAAAATCTGGATTTTTTTCTCAGTACTGTTTAGAACGCCACTAATCCTCTGATTTCATTGGGGATGGTGAGGACGCATACAGCGAGGACGAACTCAGAGGAGAAATGCAAGGGTTTGTGAGAGTAACACCCTGTCCTGTGACCACAACAGAGAAATTGTTCCAATTCACTGCATCCCCACTTGAATAAAGCTTCTTTAGTGCTTTGTTTAACCCTAACTTTCAGAATGCAAAACTTCTACCCCAGTACAGAACATTTATTACAATTTAACCGCAAAACTATCAATACGCTAGGTTCATAAAGACATTTACATTTAGAAGTCTTAAAGGGTACATATCATGCTTTAAAATCATTCATTTTTACTTATAAATCATACATTTGTGGTCTATATAAAGCATAACTGCAATGCTTGGGTCTGAATTCCTCATTATTATAGCTCCACAGGCCCCTTTTCTACACCTTTTCTGATGTGCTTCTGTGAGCAAGTCGTTTCAATGCGGCCCCTTTAAATAAAAAGGAGTTGCGTCTTTCCCTGCCCGCTCTCCAGGTCGCTGAGTTCACGGTCAGTTCAACTCTCCGCATTCGGCCATTATTGTAGTTTGATAAGAGATACGATTACTATAGCTTCAAAGAACATTTTTATTCACACGTTAACAAAATGTCAACAAAAGGAAGACTTGTCCACCAAGCCTTACATATTCGAGCCAGAGCGAGCGATTTGAAAACGATGACGACGAACCTGCAGAACAACGTCTTCATATGGAGGCAGTGGTATGTAAGTTAACTATGTTGTGTTACTAGTGAAAGTCGACTATTTCTCTTGTTAAAACAAGCACACTGACAAGATAAATGACTGCAGTCTGATCTTACCACAAAAAAATCTGAATTGATAATAAAATGATAACTTACATTTAGAAAGCATCAGAAAACACAGCAGCTAAATGATAGAAGGAATTTACCCCTCATTCAGACGAAGTCGATCGGCAAACCCTTCTGTATACTGGCTGAGGTTGTTGAAGTGGGGATCCTTGAAGTGCTTCGGGTCACTACATCCAACAACCGAACATTTTGACTTGCCCTCGTAACTTCTGCATCATTGAGCTTGGACTACAAAAATCGGAGCGAGAAATAATAATGGCGGATTGCTCGAAGTGTTGGACCGGTAGTCGATGTCCTTTTTTGTCAGTTCCGCTGCAAATACGGTGACGTAATTGTTCAAAATAGAACAGAAAAATCTGAACAGGTTGAAAAATATGACCAAAACACAATATAAAGATATAAACGAAGCACCTGAAGAGAATAATTTCATCTTTTCTGTACTTATAAACACTCCAAATATACAACAGAAATGCATTTAAGGGCTAAAAAAGTGGATTTTGCATGATATGTGCCCTTTAAGGTAAAGTAGCAAAACTAGACTATCCGTCACTGTAGCTTTGCACCACCATCTGACGACCGACGGTCTCAGTAATGCCTGCAATATGTTGTGCAGTTGGCTGCAACAATGGCCGAAAGAGGAACCCCGAACTGATATTTTATTCTATACCAAAAGAAAAGGATAGAAGAAATATCTCATATTGTCTGAATGTCTCATCTTTCTGTGCGCACACACCCGAGCCGAAGCGTGCAGCCATAGAGACCAATACAGCGTGCGAGTAATGAATTGAGCTCTGTTTAGTGTCTGAATGGACAAATACACAACATTATGTTTAAATGTCTGTTTTGAAGAGTATCCATATACATATATCGTAAAATATGTCGGTTATGTCTCAAACAGAGTTGTCACCCAGTCTCTTTGGTAGATGGGAGAGAGAGACGAGGAAAACAAAGCATGCAAATGGAAATGGAAATTGCGGCCGGAAAATCATTGAGCTCTTTTTTTATTCGTGTCGAATTAATTGATTTATTGACTATCGCGATAGGCCTAATCCAGATTAATGACAGCTAGCCGTGAGCCGTGGCTAATATCTGGCAGGCTACAAGCTGATCCACTTAGCTAGCTAACAACTCGCTACCTAGTCAGAGCAAACTACCACCAAAACAATACATTTGATTTATTTTTTATAATACCAACATTTCCCATGATTAACCAATTAAAACCAACTGCAAAAGATGAGGGCAATTGCACCACTTTAGCATTGTCACGGTGAGGTACAGGCAGAAGAAGATAAAGAGTCCAAAGTTCCAATGCAAAGTTTTACTTACAATAATAATACTTAAACCGTTACAGACAGACAGAAGGTACACACACACTAAATACAACGGAGAACGGACCAAGACTGACTGAATAGAAGGGAACTAAATACAAACACAGATGAACACTGATTGACAGAACACAGGTGAAACAGATGATGATGATGATGATGATTAACTAAACACAGGTGATACAGATGATACACAACTGATAATGATAATGCCACGTGACATGAAGACAGGCGAACAAGTCCAATGAAAACAACCTAAACAGAACACAACTGTGACATTACTCGCCGCCTCCTCGATGCCATAGATAGACCAACGGTGGATGGCGAGAGAGGACTTAGGAGGAGGATGAAGAGCAGGTGAGTGTAGACAGAGGGCCGGAGGGACCAGGGCGGAGCAGACGGCCAGGGGGCGGAGATGACGGAGGGAGGAGCCATGGTGAAGGTAGGGCTCACGACTCCAGGGGGCCGACTGACGGAGGTGAAGCAGGTGGGAGAGGAGACCAGGGTGGTCGATGTGAGGGTTGGTCGATGAGCAACCAATGTGGATTGGGGGACGAGGGGGCCTGGTGGAACTGATGAACTGAAGGGCTACGGTGGAGCTGAGGGATGTCTGGCTTGGCGGGAATGACGTGAAGAGTCTCTGGTTAGGCGGGAAAGAAGTGAACAGTCTCTGGCTCGGCGGGAAAGAAGTGAACAGTCTCTGGCTTGGCGGGAATGACGTGAAGAGTCTCTGGCTCGAGCGGGAAGAAGTGAACAGTCTCTGGCTCGGTGGGCAAGACTTGAACAGTCTGTGGCTTGGCGGGAATGACTTGAAGAGTCTCTGGCTTGGCGGGAAAGAAGTGAACAGTCTCTGGCTCGTGGGGCATGACGTGAACAGTCTCTGGCTCGGCGGGCAAGAAGTGAACAGTCTCTGGCTCGGGGGCATGACGTGAACAGTCTCTGGCTCGGCGGGAATGACGTGAAGAGTCTCTGGTTAGGCGGAAAGAAGTGAACAGTCTCTGGCTCGACGGGAAAGAAGTGAACAGTCTCTGGCTTGGCGGGAAAGAAGTGAACAGTCTCTGGCTTGGCGGGAATGACGTGAAGAGTCTCTGGCTCGGCGGGAAAGAAGTGAACAGTCTCTGGCTCGGTGGGCAAGACTTGAACAGTCTCTGGCTTGGCGGGAATGACTTGAAGAGTCTCTGGCTTCAGCGGGAAAGAAGTGAACAGTCTCTGGCTTGGTTGGGAATGACTTGAAGAGTCTCTGGCTCGGCAGGAAAGAAGTGAACAGTCTCTGGCTCGGGGGCATGACGTGAACAGTCTCTGGCTCGGCGGGCAAGAAGTGAACAGTCTCTGGCTTGGCGGGGAAGGCGTGAACCGTCTCTGGCTTGGCGGAAATGACGTGAAGAGTCTCTGGCTTGGCGGGAAAGAAGTGAAGAGTCTCTGGCTCAGCGGGCAAGACTTGAACAGTCTCTGGCTTGGCAGGGAAGACGTGAACCGTCTATGGCTTGACGGGAATGACGTGAAGAGTATCTGGCTCGGCGGGAAAGAAGTGAACAGTCTCTGGCTCGGGGGCATGATGTGAACAGTCTCTGGCTCAGCGGGTATGACGTGAGCAGTCTCGGGCTCGGGGGGCATGATGTGAAGAAGCTCTGGCTTGATAGGCATGACGTGAAGATCAGGCTCGGCAAGCTTACCCGGATAGTTACAGGCAGACAGATAAAACATATGGAGGAAGACAGTATATTGGTGTTAAAGTCAATTACATCTATTTCCTCTGGATTCTAGACAAGGACAGGAACAGCGGATGATCTCGGTGGGAACAAAACTCAAGACGGGTGGTCTTGGTGGGATGGAACTCTGGAATGGATCCAGTCGATGTGGTGATGATGCTGGCTGGGGTGTGTGGTTGAGCGGTGATGTCCTCATCAGCCTCACCTACGGTGAAGGTTGAGCCACTCAAACACAGCACATGATCCAGGTATTGAGCTAAGATGTCTAGGATAGCAGCCGCTGGAGCTTGCTGGTGGAGATTATCTTCCAGTCCGTACCAGCACACAGACTTTAGGACATCATCTGCCCAGTTTACCCCTTGAGAGATCTCCAGGAACTGCTCAACATACACTTCAATCTGGCAGTCGTCCTGGAAACGAGGGTGCGGAGAACGCTCATCCTTTCAATTTCTTGGTTAAACGGACCAAGACTGACTGAATAGAAGGGAACTAAATACAAACACAGATTAACATTGATTGAGAGAACACAGGTGAAACATGATGAGTATGAACTGATACAGATGAACTGATAATGATGATGACACGTGACATAAAGACAGGCAGACAAGTCCAATGAAAACAAACTAAACAGAACAGACTTTGACAAACATGAGAAAATATTCATTAAACAAACCTTTTTTAAATGTTCATGTGTTTAAAAATTTTTCTATAAGTGCAAATATGCCTCCTATGCAAATGAGGGTGATTTAATCTAATTGAACATAAAAAATAGTCAGAGATATTAAAAAATGTGCAGATGGCAAATTAAAGGATTAGTTCACCCACAATTTTAAATTATCCTTTAATTATCTCACCCTCAAGCCATCCTAGGTCTACATGACTTTCTTCTTTCAGCCAAACACAATCCAAGTTATTTTATTTTAATATCCTGGCTCTTCCAAGCTTCATAATGGGAGTGGATATTTACTGATATTTGAAGCCCCAAAAAGTCAGGTTAGAGGTCACTCTTCTGAAAATAGACACATGTGTAAGGTCGTTACCGGAAGCCTCAAAAAGAATTGTCCTCAAAAAGTTGGTGGTATTTAAAAGGGATGTTTGTAAATTTTCTAGTGGTCATGCACACACACACACACACACACTACAATATCAGTGAGTGCAAATTATTTGTATTAAATTGCGCGATTACAATGCAAATAATATGAAATTATACAAATCCACAATAGGCAGTGAGACAAGTTTAACCAAAAGTAACTGGATCACACATTTACCAGAGGTGCAGGGTTAGTTAACGAATGAACTGATGAGCCAATGGAAAAATCAAAGCTTTTTTAGTACATACACTACTAATGACGTTTTGGAAAATGTCTGATTGGTCTCACTGGAATGTGTGAAACAGGTTTCTCTTTTGATCTGATCTGGTCTTCTGAGTCTATCTGAGATATCATATCACATCTTCACACATCCTCAAAGACACACACATCTCTCTCATCTTACCGTCAAATTCGGCCGGCCCAACTCCAACGATTATAATTGACATGGGAAGACTAGAGGCCTTGAACAGAAGGAAAGAGTTCATTAAAACAAGACCCCCAAGAATACACTCCTCATATAATTCAACGTTTGCATAATGAATCATGCACAAAACAGACTTGTAGTCATAGTAAGACATTTGAGGTGCAAACTGAGTGTAAACTGTTTTTTTTTTTAAAGCAATGGCTAATTTTAAACACTTTAAATGACTATATAAACATACATTATTTGTTGAATTAGTCAAAATCTACAATTACCAAGTTATTTTAAGAAAGAAAAAAAAATACCATTAATGCTTTATATGTATCAATAACTACACAGAGGTAGACCCCTTATAAATGATGGCTCAATTTTCAGTCGAATATATATAAACACGTAACTGTTACTAGCAACCCTGTTACGTATTCTACAGTATATTTTTTATATCTTGTCAATTTGATTGAACTTTTATGCTTATTTAAAGTTTGAGCCTTACTTAATACCATATTTGAGGAAAGTGCCATGGGGCGGCAGCCAGTGGGATGTAATTATGGAAATATGAGGCACATTCATAAAGCTCATTTAATGTTCTTTGCTCATCTGCACACTGACACATTATGAACGACTCTTGCCACTATTAAAAGAGTCTCTGCCCATCACAGTCTGTACAATATCACATTTCAGTGTCTCGGCTGACGTGTTTTGAACGAAAGACAAATGGATTCAATTTAAGGCATTTTTCTAATTATGTATACTTATTATTATAGGATCCACAAAGAGAAATCAACAACTTCTGTAAGTAGGCGTAAAATTCTTCTGTTGTATTCAGTGCAATGATAGTCTCATTCTTCATCCAATAATCTCTAGTAGTGATTAGAATGATGAATGGTTAGAACTGTTGTTGTCAAAGTAAACAAACTTAGACTTTTTTATTGAGGATCATTTTGCTCTATTTCCAGTTTTCTTTTTACATTTTTCAAAATTTTATCAGGCATATCGTACCATATACAGTATATGCTGGGGACATACAGTATTTATGCCTTCAGAAAGGAAACAGGGTGGACAGAAACAGTCGGTCGTGTGTAGCGTTCACTTCAGATCAAATGATTATCATCCCAGCGATATGATGAAGTTCAACATGGGATGCCAAAGCAAGAACATTGGTCATCGTATACTATACCAATGGCATCAAATAGTGTGATATAGGTAACTTAGTCATGCCCTAAATAGAGGCAACTTGTAATTGAAAAACAAAATTGGTTGTTTAAATACTCAAATCTTTAATTTCCTGTTTATGTTATAACCCAGGTGGAAAAATATGTATTAAAAATTTACCTGAGTATGCTTTTAGTACAATAGAAATATACTCAAGTAAAGTTTTTATACATTTAATAGTATATAAATCTACTCTAAACATACTAATGTCTGCTGGCCTGTTATAGGATCATAATAATCTGTACAATATTGTGAGCACAGTGTATATCGTTCAGCGAGCGTGTATATCTATAAGCACGTCTCTCACCTAAAGGCACCTGTCCTGTTCTCCACTGGTTCTCCTCACACCACAACTCAATGTGTCTCTGACCGTTCTGTCTAACATTATCCTGGCCTGTCCCTGCTCTCTTTATCATAGCAGGCTCATAACTTTATGGCTTGGTCCGTCAAACGAGTATTTCCTCAGCGTCCGAAATGTCATTGCGATCCATTGTTTTCCTGTTGAGTGAATCGACGGCTCTCTCCCGCTCATTGCGTCACACGCCCATTTTCAGACGCGGAAGTACATTTTTCTCACAAAAACAACTCCAGAAGCTTCTGTAGTGTATTTATAAGTATATTTTAAAGAAAATCTAGTTCCTACATTGTTTTTCTATGCATTGACTCGTTGGGTCCTCTAACCTGCAATATGCCCTTTAAAGCTTTTTGACAGTTATAGCGCCACCTATGATCCGATCTCCATAACATTTTGCATGCTTGTTCATGATGTTATGTCACACATGCGCACCAATTTTTGTGAAATTCTGAGTTTTTATTTTAGGATTTAGAGGCTTTCAGGAGCATTTTGTCATGCCCCTTTTGTAAATGACCCTGTTATAGCAAAACAAATTGCATAGTTCAACTTTTTTTGTTAAACTTCGTGCTTGAACACCCAAGTCAAACGGTCTCAGGAGTTATGAGCAATTTAGTACTTTTGGTTGCTGTAGCGCCACCTATGGGCCAGTCGGGCTCATACTCTGATAGGTTCTCCTCAATTTAAGGGCCTACCATCTGGCTGAGATTCAAGTCTCTGTACTCTAGGCCTTCGGTTTGGGCTACACGATGCGTTTTAGGGGATTTATTTTTTCTCCTAGCAATTACAATAGGTTTTCAGCACTTCGTGCATGAACACCTAAAAATTAAATGTCAAGAGATGTTGAGAAAATAAAAAAAAACTTTTAGAAATCAATCTGCATTCCAATGAACATTGATTATGCTCACCCTTTAAAGGCATCTTTAGTAAAACAGCTCTATATTTAATGAAACACATTCAAAAGACCTGAACTGATAGCGATGCAGACCCTTGTTACAGAAATACACGAATACACAAGTTCGTTGCACATAAACCCCATTTGATTTGACATCAGAAATCTTGTGCTCAAGACTATAAAATTACAAGCTCCTTTTTAAAATCAATTACCAGTTGTCTATAACAAAATCATGGAAACAGGGTTGACATTTTAAGATCATAACCAAGTTACAAACTTGGACAAATAATTCAATTCTGTAGGATCTTTGTGATACATTCATGGATGTGTTGATTTATGGTAACTGTCAGAGGTTGAGGCAAAGCATGAAACTAAAAGCAGGATATATGTGCAGAAGTCTATATAAACAACAAAATCAAAACATGCGCATGTATCTCAGAACTTATCAGAACATACTTTGGCAATAATGGGCAAGGGACAAGAAACTGTTCACATACACAGGCAAACACGAGGGAATACACAAGATAATTAACTAGTGTGACACATGAGGGCAAATCAAACTATGGCAACAGATGAACAGAGACACTGAACTGGGAGGAGAGAAAACGAACTCAACAAACACAAACACAGATCAAACGAGACAGTAACAGGGTTGAGGCATAACCATGTCTACGTTCAGACTTTATGATTAAAAACGTTCGCGGTTCCCGCCTCCCGCCTCCAGTTTCAGTCTGACTGCTCTGATCGGATTTTGCGTGGTTTATGTGTCTTTCTCATGCCAAGTAAAACATCAATTATCAGTTGTTATAGGAAACATGCTGAAAGTCATTGCAGAAACAAGCTTGTGTTGTTGCAAAGTGCCGGAAGAGCATTTCGGCGACTATGCAGTGTCATGTTGTGAATAAGATGACGTCTTTAATGCAAACCCCCCCATGTTGCGGTTGTAGTTGTTTTTGATGTTTACCAACCAAATGCAGCATATTTCCCATAGAAACCAATGCAGGTATTCCGGAAAACAAAAGAGCGCTACGGGACACACAAGTCGGATCTAAACAGATCAGATTCCAATTGGATACACAAATAATTGGATTTGGAGTGACAATGTGAACGTAGCCTCTGGGACCCGTTGGGTCATTATGTAAAAATCTTGCTGTTTAGAAAAATAAAGTAATACCATTAAAATTTGGTGTCAGCTGTTCATTGTCATTTTTAGAAATACGCCACACTTGTCTTTTCATTTGTTTTTCTGAATGGTGTAATGTGTCCAAGAACTGTGTTTTTGAACTTACGTTTACGATGGATTCTTTAGTTTGCGCCATGTCGGAGATGACCCCATCAGAGATGATGAGGAGGATGAAGTATTCTGAACCATCCTTTACTAATGATGCATATCTGCAAAAAAGAAAGCTGATTACTTCATATCCATGTAACAGACCCAGGGCTGAATCAGCATTAAAATCTAATCCATCCTAGTGTCACAAAGAAAAGTGCATTAAAAAAAGTCAAAAGTACCTGGATGGTATACTATTTGTGGTACTAGGATGCAATAGCATAACATTTTAAAATTTGTAGCCTAATACTGCAGTGCAATCAAAATGTGGGATAAAAACTGAAATCTTTTACTGTAAAACACAAAAACTCAAATGTAAGGTTTTTGAAGCAAAATGATAAATTACCATATCATTTACAATGAGTAAACGTACATTTCCAGATGTCCCTGTATGGCACATCATATAGTTTACTCTTACTTCGTTTTATTTCTTTGTGTGATTAGTAATATAAATTAGGGGAGTTTACTAAGTCAATGTTTGTTGCATTATTTTAGTGTCAGACGTGATTGGTTTTCTATTGTACCACCCTTATTTTATATTATAAAATAGTACATATTTTGAAATATTACTTGAATCAAATAATGTTATATGTTGTAAAATATAAAGCTCCCAAATTCCATCCCATTATATCTTAAATCTGTCACAATAATTTTACAATACATTTCAGGCAATAGCTGCTGTTTTAATTACTGTTATTTTAATGGGATACAATTGTCAAATGTGTACATATTATGTTGCTGGACTGAGTTTGTTTTGTTATTTAGTATCTGTTTTCTTGTTTTCCCATTTGTTTCCTTGGTTACAGATTGGGCTAACCTGTTTCTTGTTTAGTTGATCATTACCCTGCGTTTTTATTTGCATGGTTTATGCTTGGTTGTTTTAATTAAGAGTTGATTTTATAGATTCTTGCTTCGATTCTGTCATGTCTGTTTATGGTTGTGTATCTAGTCAAGCCAAGTCTTTGTTTATTGCCTATTGGTTCATGTTTATTTGGAATAAAGCACATGGGTGCTTAGCTTCTTGCCTCCCATAGATTCTCTCCTTCGCATCCATGAACAATGGTTTACAATTATGAACAAGTGTGATAGTGTTTAAGAATGTTTAAATATGATTGGCCTCACCTTGCTACATGATTAATGACAGGGGAGAAGTATGTTGGTCCATAGAGACGAACAAACTTCAGACTCTGGTAATATCGCTTCTAGAACGCCCTCTATCCCGCTGCAGTATGGGTTATCTGGGTTCCCATTCTGAAAGTACACATATAAATATACATGTAGTAAACATATCCACAAGTTTATAATACTAGCATCCGAGTGAAGGATGTATACATAAAATGTACAAATGTTAGCCAAGTGAGTACATATGAGCCTTGTGAAAACGTTTGCTTAATTATATCAAATGTGCATTTGTACAATACCTCGGTAACACTTTACAATAAGGTTCATTTATTAAACATTAGTTCATGCATTAACTAACATGAACTAACCATTTGTTACTGTATTTGTTATTCTTTGTTAACGCTAGTTAATACAAATCTAGCTGTTCATTATTTGTTCATCTTAGTTCACAGTGCATTAACTAATGTTAACAGATTTTAATAAAGTATTAGTAAATGTTAAAATTAACATTACCAATGATTAACAAATGCTGAAGAAGTATTGTTCATTCTTTGTTCATGTTAACTAATGTAGTAACTAATGAACCTTATTGTAAAGTGTTACCAATACCTCAAATCTATTAGGTATATTTTAATAAAACTTGCATATGATTTAATAAAAATGAAATAATGTGTACTTAAAGAGTACACTTTCATGACTGTATAATGTCAAATTAAAATGTTGGTTACACTTCATTTTAGGGTGTCCTTGTTACAATGTAATTAGCATTAATTATGGTTGGGGACAGTGCATCTGGGATGGCAGACCAGGGTGGTGGTTGCTCTTTTTAAGAAGGGGACCGGAGGGTGTGTTCCAACTACAGGGGGATCACACTTCTCAGCCTCCCTGGGGAAGTCTATGCCAGGGTACTGGAGAGGAGAATCGGGCCGATAGTGGAACCTCGGATTCAGGAGGAACAGTGTGGTTTTCAGACCAGGCTGTGGAACACTGGACCAGCGCTATACTCTCTACAGGGTGCTGGAGGGTTCATGGGAGTTTGCCCAACCAGTCCACATGTGCTTTGTGGATTTGGAGAAGGCAATCGACTGTGTCCCCAAGGCGGCCTGTGGAGGGTGCTCCGGGAGTATGGGGTCCGGGGTTCTGTGCTAAGGGCTGTCCGGTCCCTGTATGACCAAAACAGGAGCTTGGTTCGCATTGCCGGTAGATAAGTGTAGACTTCTTAATAATAATAATAATTCATAACATTTATATAGCACCTTTCTGGACACTCAAAGCGCTTCACATCAGGGGGGAAATCTCCTCAACCACCACCAATGTGCAGCATCCACCTAGATGATGCGGCGGCTGCCATAGTGCGCCAGAACGCCCACCCACACACACAGCCATACTGGTGGAGAGAGACAGAGTGATGAAGCCAATTGGTATATATGGGGGTGATTCAGGAGGCCATGATGGACAGAGGCCACTGGGCAAATTTGGGCAAATTGGATTTGTTTTGTGACCACAGAGAGTCAGGACCTCGGTCTTAACGTCTCATCCGAAGGACGGTGCTCTTTGACAGTATAGTGTCCCCATCACTATACTGGGCGTCATGACCCACACAGACCATAGGGTGAGCAGCCCCTGCTGGCCTCACTAACACCTCTTCCAGCAGCAACCTGGTTTTCTCAGAAGGTCTCCCATCCAGGTACTAACCAGGATCAGCCCTGCTTAGCAGCCCATCCCTGCATATGGCTGCTTCTTTCCAGTGCATGTTGGACTCCATCAGGGCTGCCCTTTGTTGCGGTTCTGTTCATAATTTTTATGGACAGAATTTCAAGGCGCAGCGTCAGGGGCCGGAGGGTGTCAGGTTTGGGACCGCACGATTTCGTTCTCTGCTTTTTGTGGATGATGTTGCTCGTGTTGGCCCCTTCAGACCAGGATCTTCAGCATGCACTGGGACAGTTTGCAGCCGAAGTGTGAAGCGGCTGTCATGAAAATCAGCACCTCCAAATCCAAGGCCATGGTCCTCAGTTGGAAAGGGTGGCTTGCTCACTACAGGTTGGTGGAGAGATCCTTCCTTAAGTGGAGGAGTTTAAGTTTTTTGGGGTTTTGTTCACGAGTGAGGGAAGGATGGAATGGGAGATTGACAGACAGGATCGGTGCAGCTTCTGCAGTAATGCGGTCGATGTACCGGTCTGTTGTGAGTGAAGAAGGAGCTGAGCCGTAAGGCAAAGCTCTCGATTTACACAGTCAATCTACGTTCCTAATCTCACCTTTGGTCATGAACTTTGGGTCATGAGTGAAAGGACAAGATCCCGGATACAGGCGGTCGAAATGCGCTTCTCCGCAGGGTGGCTGGGCGATCCCTTAAGAGATCAGGGTGAGGAGCTCCTCACGAAATATATAAATATAAATATACCCCTACGAAATGGTAACAGCCCTTCATGAACCCGATACGTCATCAGTCGTCGCGAAGGCTCTGCCGGTACAGAGTTTTTACAGGATTTCTCCATGACAACAACTGACAATCAGTGCTATCTGCTCTTACTTTGAATAAACATGATGATTATAACATCCCTTCCTCAGAAATGTATGTCTTTTCTGGTCTGGAAAGGTAATTTATTATACCATTTCTTAATTTAAACGACTATAGTGTTATTATAAGAGTAAATAAAGCATGTCGTGATGAATCATCTGGCGCTAAATTTAAATGTTTAACCGTTTGGATCCATTTTGCCAGTGATTTCCGATGCATTCCGTGAACTTTCTCATAGCCCTTCGTTTGGAGTGTGCCCCTGAAAAATCTCCGTTTCAAGGGCTATGTAGCCCTACCCTTCGCCTACCCCTCGATCCTCAGACAGAGATCGGGACACCCTACCCTAGACGTGAGCGCGCAGAAACGGAGCGGTAGGGCTAAGGGGTAGTGCCAGAGGGGTGAATTGGGATTGAGCCTATGTCTCCCGGCTGGCCTGGGAACGCCTCGGTGTCCCCCCGGAAGAGCTGGAGGAAGTGTCTAGGGAAAGGGAAGTCTGGGCATCTCTGCTTAAACTGCTGCTCCGCGACCTGGCCCCAGATAAGCGGAAGAAGATGGATGGATGGATAATTACGGATGACTACTTTAGTTTGACAGTCCACTTTAGATATTTTACTAACAGTAAGTAACGTGTACCTGACCCCGAGCACATTTTTGGTGATGTTGATCGACTACCTCCACTGATTTTACCTTCCCTCCCCTTTAAAAAAAAGGGTTCGGGCTATTAGGGTTTAATTGAGCCTCAATCTCCATGAGAGGTTAGGGCACAGTTCAGATACAGGGTCAGTTGTGGAACAGGGTTTCTTTACCTGTGGTTAAATTAAGCCGCAATCCACTGTGTGTGACAGGTTTAGTGTTTGCTTCCAGCACACATCCCTTTTGTTATGTCCCTTAGAGGGATACTCTACTGTTTTTTTCATATGAAACTATGTTATTCCCGTAGCTAAGACGGGTTGATACATATCTCTTCTAGTGTCAGAGCGTGGACTAAATCGCTCTGTCTTGTGCGGCGAAACTTTGATAGCACTTAACTAGCCCAGTTGTGGTGACACAAAATAAAATGTTGCACCTTTTCTAAGCGTGTAAAGTGGATAACTATAATGTATGGTGGAATACCACAGCAAGTGCTTGGGAGCACTTCGACTTGGTGCATATATATCTATGGACTCGGCGCAGTAATATCATCACTTTGGAGAGGGAGATGACTTTTTACGAGTGATGATATTTCTGCACAGAGTCGAAGTGCTCCCAAGCACTTGCTGTGGTCTTTCGCCATACTTTATAGTTCTACTCATTCAAGTAAAGCTTTTAATGCTCTGCTGAGTGCATATGGAGTCTCCTGTGCTCAGCCCTGAGGAAAAGTGTGTGTGTTTTAGCTGTGTGTGGGCAGCTGCAGCCGCAGGCAGTGCATCTGTTTGGTCCAATAAGAAGGATCTGTGTCTCACTGTATACGGGATTATGTGATAGATTCTCTGTGACGGTTTCGTGGGTGTGGAACGGGGAGAAATTAGAAAAGAAAATAAATTCTGTCCTCTTTAGAAATGTGAGACAGCTGTGGGTAATCTCCATTTGCTAATGTCTATCAGTCCTTTTCAATCTCCTTTATGAACCGTCTCATCCATATTTATCAGTTAGTCACCCTCAAGAGCCCATATTTGGATACCAGTGGTGTGGTTGTCTAAGGGGTGTGTGGAATCCAAATTTCAGCCTTTTGACTTTCGGGTTCAAACATGTTCGGATTTTTAGCTCATCTGTATGCTTGTGTACTCCAAAAAGTTGACAAAACTAACTTTTAATAGATAATCGCATTTAAAATTGACAGCCTCTTTACAGCTAATATTCCTACTTTTAAGTCCTTCCCTAATCATCAACTGATTAGAAAAGGAAATCATTTTGCCTTTTATTTTGCACTTTATTTAGCTTGTCCAAGGCACAGTAACTGAAAAGGCAGGCCTAATAAAAGAGAATCACACTCAATACGTCCTAACCAATATGAAATAGGTCAACACAGGAATAAAAGTTGCACTAAGTGCGGGCTCTAAGGATCCTGCTGGAGAATAGGTAGATCTGTAAAAGCTGTAGATGGAGAAGTACAACAATACCAGGTAGCCCAGCTAGATGTGTATAGTGAATGGCTAGTGTTTGACAGGGACCTGGGTAGGTGCCATACCCTACTAAAAGCATACCGAATGGTGCATAGCCCACTCTTTCTCAGTGTATCTTCTTTGGACCCAATGATTGTGAGAATTTAAATCTCTCCCACACACTTGATTCAACTGGGTTTGTAAGGTAAATGAGACACCTAAAATGTTCAGTACTTCAGTGAGCCCTTTAATAACCTTAAAAATAGATTGAAAAATAATTGTCCTCACCAGGGGAAATTCATGAGACACGTGGCCATCGGGTGGTCAGTTTTGCACCAAACCCTAGTGCAGGGAACAGCTTATCACTGTCATAGTCCTGAATAACTCTCCCACGGCTCCGAGCGCAGGTGCATATGCCGTTCAGATGAGTTCGGGCTCATGTAGTGTAGAGAGGTAGGCTGGGAAGGGTTGCCTGTGATAAATAGAGCAAAAAATACATGAATCAATAAAGAATTTAAATATAAATGTAAACTGGAATTTGAGAATTTATGCTGTACAATTAAAGAAGTGCCATCTTTGTAACTTGTGTACCAATGTATGATCTACACACAGTATTTGATCATTTAAAAGGGATACTCCACTTTTTTGGAAACAGGCTCATTTACAACTTCCCCAGTTAAACAGTTGAGTTTTACCGTTTTTGAATCCATTCAGCTGATTTTCTGATAATTAGAAGAATATCAGTAACCAGACAGTTTCTGGTCTTCATTGACTTCCATATTAGGAAAAAAATATAATATGGAAGTCAATGAGACCACAAACTGTCTGTGATTACTGATATTCTTCTAAAAATCAGAAAATTCGAGCTGAATGGAATTGAAAAGCGGTAAATTCGAACTGTTGTAACTCTGGAAGTTGTAAAATGAGCCTATTTCCAAATAAAGTGGAATATCCCTTAATGTCACTGCAGTTCACTTTCAAGTGGAACTCGACGGCGCATCATAGCGTTCGCAGCCGCTGTCTGAAGCATCGTGTCTACACACAGCAATTCCTGATTGTCTGAATTGTGATAACGTGAGTGATATGACGTAATATGGCACAGAAAAATCATACCATAAACAGATGCCTGAACAATGCGTTGTCTACTTCTTTGTCTTCAGAAGCCACACACTCTAAAAAATGCTGTGTTGTTTTAACCCAATTTTGGGTCAAATATGGACAAACTCAAACATTGGGTTAAAAATGTCATTTAAAAACATAACCCAATGGCTTGGTTTGTCCATATTTGACCCAAAATTGGGTTCAAACAACCCAGCATTTTTTAAGTCTTTAGACCAGGAGTAAGATTCAAAATGTCAGGTCTAAGATTTAGGAGATTTTTTTAATGAACATTTTATAATGAACGAACTTGCATGGGTGCTACAGACAAGGAACTCATGCTGTCTGTGTCTGACTCTAAAGAGTTGGATGCAAACAGACAGGTGCAGTCCTCTCAATCTGTCGCATTCAAAGAACTGCTTGAGGTTGTGCCTCGGGCCATGGCCAAATTAAATCTAGATTGGTCTGGTGAAGTGTTGAGGTTTTGGAGGAATCCGTACTCTGTGCGAGTGCATAATCAGGCCACCTCAACATACTCCACAGTGAACGGTATGTGCAAGCACGGGTAAGAGGCAATGCAGACAAATGTACTTGAGTGCTATCTCTCCACCTCAAGCACTTAGTCGTATTGCCTTACCCACAAAGATTTGTAGGCATACACAGCAGCACATCAGGCTGGCGTGTCTCTGCACATCATGGAGGTCTTGCAGGCCAACAAGAGGGATCTGCTTAAAGAGCTGGATTATGGTGAGGGATTAACTACAGGTTAGTTACCCATTGGTCATTAAGTGGCTGTTGTGGTCATAACGGAGTGGCATCGGTGGCTCAACCTCAAGGGGAAAAAGAAATAAACAAGGCTGTCCTTCTGGATGCCCCATTTTCGCCTTCTGGCTTAATCAGAGACGCAGACAACACCATTGTCGGACAGGTATAATGAGGCAAATAAACAATTGCCAGTGTGCAGAGAACCGATCCACGCTGAATTCAGGATCCGCCCCAGGCCAGGGCCCAGTGGTAGGAGAGAAGAACAAAAGGATGGTGGCCAGTGTCCCAACCCCACCATCATGTTTTAGTCCACACAGAGGCATTGGTAGTCTCTTAAGCCCCTTTCACACAGAGATTCCGCAAAATACACGGATAATGTGACCCGGCATTTGTCCTGGGATTGTTTGATTTCGGTTTATTCATACTGCCAGTGATTTGCCGGCATCTGAGTGCATTCACAAACAACCCGGAAAAATCCCGGAAAGACACATGACTTCAGGATGAGCATACCGTTCCACAAAGCTGGTGAACAATTTCAGCTTCAGCATGGATATTGAGGAGCTCCTGGTCTCTGCTTCGTTCCAGTTTGCAGACATTTGTTCGTCCTTTCTTTGTTGATGACGAACTTTCTTCTAAGAGCAACAGTCGCGCGATGGCACGAGCGTCATCACTATGACACACCCCTTATGGCATTGGTCCTGGCTTTTGTTCACACATTGCGCATTCCGAGACTGATTCCGGCAATGATACTAGGTCCCCAACCAAACATCGATGCCGGTATCGAATCCCGGGTCGTGTTTGCGTTCACACAGAAGGCGTTCTGGCAATTTCCCGGCAATTCCCGGGATCAATGCGCTGTGTCAAAAGGGCTTTACACAAATCACCAGTATGGGCTGCGGTTGTGTCCCATTTTCAGCCAGGCGCAGCAGACCCTGCTCTGGTTAGAGTAAAAGTGCTCGTCTCCGAAGGTAGTTTACATTCCAGGGCATGCAAACTTGATCTGATCTGGTTGAACTAACTTTACGCCTCAGAGGAGATGACCAACTGTCTTCTCTGGTACGCCCTCACACCTCCAGCTCTCCTGGGGCTGGATGCCATGGTACAGATGTGGGCTGAGACTGTGTATGTACGCCTTTACTTTGACAGCTCTTGTCCTGGGGGTTCTAGCAAGCGTTTGCCAAGACCACATCCACCTTCTCCTAGTGGCTCTGTTCTTTACGGCCAAAGTATGGTTGTTGGTCCTAATATCTCTACTAGAGGGCATTCAATCAGAGAGTCTCAAGCACAGGGGACGATCTGCCACCCCAAGCTGGAGAGCTGGAAATCTGGAAACTCCTGCTTAGACTTTGCTCCAGATGATGTCAGAGATATACTGCATCCTAGAGCAGACTATATTCCAAAAGTTCATTATATAGCTGGTCAGCCAGTGGTCTTGCAGGCTTCCTTGCCTCTGGCTCATGAGATGCAAAAGCAAGAGCGTCTGCACCTGTTATACCTGGTCCATGCTCTGAGGATCTATGTCCACCCCTCATGCCGGTGACGTAAATACTCTCAGCTTCTGGTCTGGTAGCCCCAATAGAGGGAATGCTGTCACCAAGTAGTGTATTTTGCAAAGGTTCACTGACGCAATCTCCCTCTCCTACAAGGCATGCAATATGGGTTTGCCTCCCACTCCACTAGGAGTGTTCCAAAGCTCTTGCCAGGGGTGCATCCTTACAAGACGTCTGTGCGTCAGCAGGATGGTCCTCTCCGGACACATTCATCGGGTTTTATAGTCTGGATGCAGATTTAGCCCCAGGGTCTTAAGTCCTTTTGGGTAGATCTGGATTCAGCCTGGGCTTAATTTACTGTCTGTTAGGGGTGTAACGGTTCACAAAATTCACGGTTCGGTTTGATACGATACACTTGTGTCACGGTTCGGTTTCAGATGTGGTTCAGTGCGTTTCCGATACAGCAAAAAAAAAGAAATGACAGAGAAATTTCCTTGATTTAATTTTTTTAATTACATTTTTATTAAAACTAACATCATAAAGTATGATTTTTTTTTATTAACTTTGAGCAATGATGGAGCGATACTTGACTTTTCTGGAGCATATAAAACAAAACACCTCCTTGGCCAAAATGAAATGTAATATTGTAGTGGTTATAAACAAAGGTTTATTTTAGTTCAGATTAACATTTGAGGGCAGCAACTGTATTCATAATGTCAAAATAAAACCGACGTGATGTTACTTGAAAGCATTATAGCCTACTATTCCTGCCAAACTTCCATGGTTACAGTTAGTGTTACTACAGTAAATCCCTGGTGAATGTCGCTGATCTGTGGACACTGGATAGTTCATTCATAGCACAATGTTTCTTCCTGATTTCCACGTCAGCCCGGTTGATCCATTAATAACGGAGAAATGTGAATGTTTCTCACTAGATCTCGCAGCGATGTTATTACTTCAGTGGCGAATTCAAATGTTTTCTTTACTGGATTTGGCTGTGTAGTAACAGTGCTGCTTGATTAAGATTGGCTCGTGCTGCATCGGTCCAAACTGATAAACGGTCCGTCAACCACACAATAACGGGTAGCTCAGTTTCGTTCCGCTTACATTAGCCATTTGATGTTGGGCAATGCTGTGGTCACGTCAGCGTCTCTAACATTATGAGACGCGCTTGCCACGTGCAACGCGCCTCCATTTGAAATAATGAAATTTTGGTCGGCAGTAAAAATTGTCCAACGAACCGTTCGGTTCAAAAATGCGTACCGAAACCGAACTGAAAGCCTCGTACCGAAACGATTCAATATGAATACGCGTATCGTTACACCCCTACTGTCTGTGCACTTATACAGTCTTGTTGGGCAGGCACTATCCACGGTGTGGTGGAATTGGTATTGAAGTTCCCATAGCGTCAACACTATATATGTAACCAGGTTCCAGTTAGAACCTGACAAACGCACTGTTCAGGTAAATATTTATGGTTTTGGTAATGTACTATAGTGTTGTTCTCATAGCGTCAACAACATGACACGGCGTCTCGTTCCCCTCTTACATGTGTAACCTGAGACGTTTCTTTTCAGCCTTGTTATGCAGTGAATTGTATGCTTTTTAAAATAATGATCTATCTTCCATTATCTTGTGTATTTTGACCACTTAAAATTAAGGGTATTTAGCAGTAATTCATTATGTGTACCATTAAATTAGCTCTTTTAGGCTGAATAGTTCAACATTATGGGTAAATAATCTGTGATTATTTTTGGCTTTACTGTAAATAATAATGTATGATTAAATGCTAGCCATTCTAACACTGTAATATTCAACTCATTGGGTGAGTGCATTCAAACATGTCTTGAAAAAGAAATATGACTGGTAATTGAATGTGACTTGTAATTTAAAATATTCAGGTAACAGACTTGTAGATATTGCTTTCAGGTTCACATCCTCTGTCCTCAGGGCTGTCGAACGATTAATCACGATTAATCACATCCAAAATAAAAGTTTGTTTACATAATATATGTTGGTGCACTGTGTATAATTAATTTGTATACCGGTACATATAAATACTAGGGCTGTGCAAAAATTAATTGCGATTAATCGCATCCAAAATAAAAGTCTGTGTTTACATAATATATTTGTGTGTGCTGTATATAATTATTTTGTATATATAAATACACACACATGCATGTATATATTTATGAAAATGTGTTATTCATATATGAAATATTTATATTTATATAATATAGATTATTTATATATATATATATATATATATATATATATATATATATATATACAGAATTTAAGTGCAAATAATTATTAAATATATAAATGCATGCATAGGTATTTATATATACAAAATAATTATATACAGCACACACAAATATATTATGTAAGCACAGACTTTTATTTTGGATGCAATTAATCACAATTAACTTTTGCACAGCCCTAATAAATACACACACATGCATGTATATTTACGAAAAATAAAATTGATATATAAAATATTTATTTATATATAATATAAATTATATATAAACCTATATACAGTATATACATGAAAATATTTCTTAAAGCATGTGTGTGTATTTATATATATAAAAAATAATGATACACAGTGCATCACATAAATTATGTAAAAACAAACTTTTATTTTAGATGCGATTAATCACGATTAATCGTTTGAACAGCCCTACACTGTCTTAGAGTTTTACATAGTCAGAACAATGAGAAAATGGTGAGACATTCTCTAACGCCTCTTGTTTTTGAGGTGTTCATTTTAACTTTTAAATTCTTCAGTATAATTAAATGTGGATCCTATCAGTGACTTTTAATTGAGACATTTTTGACACAGTATCTGCACAAATTCTGTGCGCTTTAACAAAACTGTAAGATCTTTGGAAGGTTACACATTTATAATTGGTGATTTGGTCTAGGGTGGGAAAATAATGATCTCTTGAAAGTTCAGAAGTAATAAAGGTTTCATTTTTAGAGGTACAAATAAATAAATATATACATAAAGATTAAATTTACACACACAGAGATAAAAATAATCCATTATCATAACATAAGCATGATGTTTTCTTTATTTGAAATGCAATTTTTCAGTAATGTAAGCTCACCGTTGACGCCGTAAAATCAATCGCCACCGTGAAATTAATTTGAGTGCTGCAAGTGAACAGAGCAAAAACACTAGAGTGAGCACATATGTATCATAACATAAAATATATGATGCTTATCATAGCATAATAAAGCTCCTTCGGTGAAATCTCCAGTGAGCTGACTGTGTGAAACTACGTCTCGGCTCAATTTAATCTGTGGGCAGAAATGAAGGAAATTATTCCCTGAGAGCATCACTTTGTTTATCCAATATTCTCTCGGCCGCTTCGCTTTCTGTCTTTTAAACAGAATGCACATACAGCGATATTCGCAACGTGTCTGTAAGAATTTTCCACGGCAGTCTTTTTGCAGATCCTTTGAATTATTCTGCCGATATTTCCAGTGTTTTCTCAACTGTTTGAAGGCCAGGTCATGTGCCTGGGGTCTCTGTGTCTCTCAGAATAGAGCGGACTATTTATAGCTCAGTTTATTACAGCATCATAATGCAGTGCACTCCCTGCGAGAGAGTGTGTGTGTGTGTTTGACGTGAAGAAAGGCAAGAGGAAAGGAAGAGGGAATTATTAATGGATGGTGAGGCACAGCGATGTGTTTCCAGTCTCAGTAGATGAGCTTGAGCATGTTTGTTCGTACCATACTTCTGTATGCATGGAATACCCGGATAGACGTCACATTTGCTATATGCGTAAGATGCAGAACTCCACAATTTCTAGAACGACGTATCTATCAATTGTAAAACTAAATGCCACTTTTCAAATTAAACATGGTTTTACGGTAATCAAATTCTGTGGATTTACCCATTGGAGTTAAAATGACATGCATACTACTGTTTAACCCCTTAGCTGTCACAAAATGCACTTTTCACACTTAAATGGTTGTAATTCAAGAGTGCTTTTGGATTAAATACCCAAGTTTGGTCTTGTTTAAAAAAAAACACTTTTTATAAAAAAACACACAAAAAATACAAAAATGTATGAAAAAGTTATGGAAGTTTAAATTTACAGTAAATCAAATATACTGTACTATATATTTTTTAATTGATATAAAATAATTTTTTACGAAAATATTATCTACTCTAAAATTACTATAAAATCAAAGCCATAAATCTAACCAAGTTATGTTACAAATTTGAAGTTAATATCACAAAAATTGAAGTTCCCATGAGATTTTGTTTAGGCGTTCAATACCACAAATAGCCACTGGGTGCCATTGAATTTAGTTGTATACATTTTGCCTTAACAAATTAATACATTTCTGTCCAAATATCAATTTTGTCTCAAAATTTGGAACCTTAAAACTCAGACCTTTCTGACAATATGTGTTTTGTCAAGATTAGAAAATGTTTTGATCATAAATGATGAAATATAACGATGCTCAAAAGGGGAGGAGCCTGATAAAATAAGAACCGTTTCTATGGTAACGCAATGTTCTATTATAAAACGTTTTTTTTAAACGGAGTTTATAAGCTTTCAAATGATACCTAATTTATGATAACTACTAAAATATGTGATATAATAAAAAAGGCGATAAAAAACATTTTACAGGTTATATATATATATATATATATATATATATATATATATATATATATATATATATATAAATACATAAAATTATATAATATTATAATATTATCCTCTAAAAACTATAATATATGTGTGTATATATATATATATATATATATATATATATATATATATATATATATATATATATATATTATAATTTTTAGAAGATAATATTATAATATTATATAATTTTTTATTTTTATTGAAAAATACTAGATTATATGTTTTATTATGAACTTTTAGCATAAAAACAGAAGTTTCAATGATTAAAAGTGGGTGCATCGACTTTTTGTGACAAAGGTTTGCAGATGTTTTGAAGGTGCACTCTTGTCATAAATTCATCAATTACTCTTCCTACATAATTTGTAACAAATTATGACAAAACAGGGGTAGAATACCTATTTAGAAGTCTTAGACCTTTCCAACAATATATAATTTGTCATAATTAGATTAGGATTTAATAGAAATATAGTGAAGTACAGTACCAGGTACAGGGACGGATGACAGTTAAGGGGTTAAAACATTTATTTTTGCATAGTATTTCATATACACAAAAGTATATATATATATATATATATATATATATATATATATATATATATATATATATATATATATATATATATATATATAAACTGTATTTTACTGTAAACAAATATATAACTAACAGTAAAATATGCATTATGGAGGTTTGTTTTCACCACAGAATAAAATAGTTCAAATGCCTATATATTTACATATCATATTTATACCTTTCATATGTTATAAAATGTATTTATTGATGTACTGCACACACACACTCACCCTCCTTTGATGTAGTCCCAGGAACGTGACCTCAACATCAATGAAGCAGGACAGCAGAGTGACCTGTCGACATGAAAGTTTGGTAACACTTCCTATGTAGAGTCCTAAAGGGCATCATCACACTTTCGATAAGCAATGCATACTTTAATCATAAATGTCATATCAATATTCATGCTCAGGGTGATGATGTAACTCTCTAGAGTCACAGCCTCGGAGCAGACCAATGATGAGCTACATCAACATTTATGAATATTTATATGCACAGCTTATGAACGCATTGTGCATTGCTTATGAAGATATAATGTTAGGACCTTCTATAAGAAGTCTTACCAATAGGATGTTTGTTTGTTAGAACAAACAAGTATTGCTGTTTTATTTTAGTACTTTCTTTTCTTCGTTAATTAAACGGGAAAGATCGAGTTAAAATGCACTCACGGTTCCTGAGTTTAGATATTTCTTCTTCTTCTTCTTTTTCTTGTGGTTCACCACCTACAGAAAGGCAGCAAAATCAGACACGGGAAGTTATTGAAATCTCCAAAATGTAAGATTTATGTAAAATATATCCAGCATATTCTCTCTTTTGCCACAATATGTGAATAAAGGCACACTAAAGAATGCATGAATCACGTGGAAAGAAGACTGTGAAGAGTTCCTAGACAGTGATGATGAATAATGATTGTGTGAAATCTAGATCAGCGGAAGCTCTTGGTGGAGATGAACATTTGGAGACGTTTGCTAGACCCCTCACTGTTATCTAAGGTTCTTGTGCAGTGGCCACTTTTGATAAGTGTTCTTGTCGTGGGCATGATTTATGCTTCAGTGATGTGGGGGTCATACAAAAGACGAAAAAAGATGAGGTTTCAAAGGGAGGGTAATAAGTAAGAGCAGACACAGTTCTCAAGAGGGCAAAAGAGTTACTGTATATCACTGCATTTAGGGCCAGATTTACTGAACAGGGCTGAAAAAAAGCACCAATGGGAGTGTACAGTTCTGCACATGATCTACTGACGACACACACTTTAAAGAACACAAACGCTGCCGGATCATGTCTATAATGACCAACACAATCTACCAAGAGCAGCGCCAGTGTGGTTTCAAACATGCTTTTTTTGAGCGTTATATAGTGACGCAAACACCAGTACTTGACTAGCTCAAACCTTAGTAAATCACCTTGCATGATTCATTTATTCCCCTCCCATTAATTTTGCTTCTGAGAGGGAAACTCCTACAAATGCATATGCAAAAAGATACAAATATTTATAAATAATATAAATAACCCTGTTCTCGACTTTTCAGCGCTAATTATTCACTGCGTGTCTTTAGTAAATCCTGACAGTAGTTTTAACACCAAAAGAGTGTGCAAATGGTGCAAGCTGGTGGTACATCAAATCAGTATATGTATATATTCAGGTAGCAAACAGAAACATTTAGACAGTTAAAAACCAACAATTTTCGGTAACACTTCCCTTTACAGTCCAGTTGCCCATGTACATACTGAGTATTTATTTTAGCAATTACAATTACTGGGTAATAACTAGGTACTAACCCTGAACCTACCCCTAACCCATGTACTTACCTTATATTAGCCAGTACTTTCTAGGTAAGTAAGTACACTGTAAGTACTGTACTGTAAAAGGAAGCGGTACCCAATTTTCATATTTTCGGGAGGCAAAATGAGAAAAATCCAGAAAATCACATTGTAGGATTTTTTATGAATTTATTTGCAAATTGTGGAGGAAAAAAGTATTTGGTCAATGACAGAGGTCAAACGTTTGCACACACTCCTGGTATTTTGGCCCATTCCTCCATGCAGATCTCCTCTAGAGCTCCTCTAGATGTTTCGGGGCAACACGGACTTTCAACTCCCTCCACAAATTTTCTATGGTTTTGAGGTCTGGAGACTGGCTCGGCTAGCCTAGAAATCTAGCACGCACCCTAGCGGCAGCAAAAAATTATTTTGCACCAAAGTGTGGTCTAGCAACTCTCCGTTGACTTTCGTTGTGGAAAAACCAAACTCTGGTCAGGCCAATCACATAGTGTATAGAGTTGGTGGGCGGGCTTAACAATGATGGCAGAGTTGTGACGGTTCTGCGCCGTGATTTCCATTGGTGATTTCCCTGATACTTGAAAACAAACAAGATGCAGCTGGCGAACAGCGGTCTTTCGATTCGAGCTTTGGCGCGAGCTCTGGATGACTTGGAGTTAAGAACGTCACTTGAGTCATTCTTAAAAAAGGAAGATGTGTTCAGAGTTTTGACGACCGAATACGGTAAAAGTTTAATATATCAACTTGCTCCGCTGGAGGGAAAACGCATTGGACTCACTCATCCACAGTCGTTCGTTGCTCTGGTTGGTTAGCGCTATCCTATGGCGTGCGGAATGATATTGAAAGACAACCTTTTATCCCGCCCCTCGGATTGAGGTATGTCAACTGAGAGTTCCCAGACCTAATATCTTGATAGGTCTTGCTTGCCAGGCTATGGCTCGGCCACTCCAGGACCTTGAAATGCTTTTTACAGAGCCACTCCTTCGTTGCCCAGGCGGTGTGTTTGGGATCATTGTCATGCTGGAAGATCCAGCCACGTTTCATCTTCAAGGCTCTCACTGATGGAAGGAGGTTTTGGCTTAAAATCTCACGATACATGGCCCCGTTCATTCTTCCCTCAACACGGATCAGTTTTCCTGTCCCCTTTGCAGAAAACCAGCCCCACAGCATGATGTTTCCTCCCCTATGCTTCACAGTAGGTATGGTGTTCTTGGGATACAACTCAGCATTCTTCTTCCTCCAAACATGACGAGTTGAGTTTTTACCAAAAAGTTATATTTTGGTTTCATCTGACCACATGATATTCTCCCAATCTTCTTCTGGATCATCCAAATACTCTCTCTGGCAAACTTCAGACGGGCCTGGACATGTACTGGCTTAAGCAGGGGGACACGCCTGAACTGCAGGATTAGAGTCCCTCTCGGTGTAGTGTGTTACTTATGGTAGCCTTTGTTACTTTGGTCCCAGCTCTCTGCAGGTCATTCATCATGTCCCTCCGTGTAGTTCTGGGATTTTTGCTGGGATTTTTGTTCTGGGATTTTTGTTCTCATGATCATTTTGACCCCACAGGATGAGATCTTGCGTGGAGCCCCAGATCGAGGGAGATTATCAATGCTCTTGTTTGTCTTTCATTTTCTTACAATTGCTCCCACAGTTGATTTTTTCACACCAAGCTGCTTGCCTATTGTAGATTCACTCCCAGCCTGGTGCAGGTCTACAATTTTCTTCCTGGTGTCCTTCGACAGCTCTTTGGTCTTGGCCATGGTTGAGTTTGTAGTGTGACTGTCTGAGGCTGTGGACAGGTGTCTTTTATACAGGTAAATTGTTAAATGATGAATTATGAGTATGTGTATATGTATATGTATACAGGGTTCCAGACTGCGACCAAATTGGTCACATATGCGACCATTTTTGAGAATGTGCGAGTTAAAATTGTATGTGGTTGCATATGTGCGAGTGGACGCTCGCGCAACAAAACGCTGTTGTATCAGCTGCTGCAGTCCGTAACTTATTGTAGCATCTCACACGAGGCCAGAGTTCAGTTAACTTGTTTATTCGTCAGAGCACGTGCAGGCATTCAGAAACGCAGCTTCTGAATAGCGCAACCAAAAACAACAGACGAACTTCGATCCTCAACCCGCCCCCCTCTTCCCAGGCCGCCAACCAACAGCGCACCCGGGTTCCACATAGCTGATTGACAGCCAGCTTGACAGTCGCTACATTATGTTCAAAATGAACGAGTCGGCTACATCATGAATCCATTTTCCAAACCGTGTTTTTGATTTATCCTGAATCACTACAGTACGCTTATAATAAGTGTTTATATTCGGACTATTTTATCCCGGGGTCGAACTGGGATGCGGAGTTGCCCAGTGCCTGCGTGACTCGCCATAGACATTAATGGAGAGAAGTAGCTCCGGCAACAGTGTTCTTCCGCAACACACGTGCAGTTTATTTATTGACGAACGTAGACGTCACGCGCATTGTACACTGATGGTGGAACGCGCAATTACGAATTAAGCCCCTTCTTCCTACGTCTTTTCAGCGGTTAGATGAGAGTAATCGCTCGACTGAGGAAAGGAAATTATTATAAAATGCAGAAGGTAAGGAGTGTGAGATTTCTGTTTTTATTACAACTATAAACTAATTTTGACAAGGAAAAATCTGTATTAGCTTATTATAATACTCTAATCTATTAAAATGTAATGAATACATTTGAATGTTTAATGATTTTTAAAAGATGATGCTGATAGAAAAATGATAAATAACGGACAGATCGGACCGATAGATAGATAAACAGATAGAATGTGATTAAAATGTAAATATATTGTATACAATTGAACTATAAAATGCTTAAAATTACAGATTAAAATTACTGTCCAAAATCCATGAAAATCCTGAAATTTGGCAATGATAATTAACATATTACAGGTGTTTATGCTGCAACCCAGAAAGCCTTTTCTAGCTTTGGTCCATAAAACCACTATTCATCATCAGCATGCATTGATTAATCCCATGGCATGTAGCAAAAAAAAAAGAAAAAAAAAAGGTGCAACCAAATCATATGCTTGTGCGACCAACTGAAAAAGTTGGTAGCACCAGTGCAACCAGTAGAAAAGTTAGTCTGGAGCCCTGATATATATCTATGTGTGTAGCAGGGACGTGCGGTCAGGGTAGGCAGGGTAGGCAGTGCCTCACCAAAGCAAATGTTGACATTACATTTATTAATTCCAAGAGCTTTTTTAATTCACCACATTATTAATTGCATTTATTTTATTCCTAAGATTATTTTTTGTAACAAAAAAAATCAGGAATACTCGTATAATACTCCTTTTGCCATAGTTTGAAATTCAAGAACCATGGACATTGAGGCAGAGGTTCGCAGTGCCTCTTTGGTCCATAGAACGTAGTTTACGGAGATTTGCGCATGCGCTGTCAGTTCTCATGCTGTCTTGAATTATCAACATTGAGGCAGAGACCAGAGACTGCTTCATATCACGTGATCCACTCTTTCTCACTCAATCGCGATTCTGACTTTCCCTGCAGTTTGCAGTGATGTGATGATGCCTGATATTAACTTGGGTTGCTAAATTACCTGAATGAATATACAGTGGCTTAACTTTGTTTTAAAAGTGGGTGGGACAGGTGTGTGTGCGCCCGTATGTGTGTATAAATGTATGAATCGTGTAGAATAAATATATATAAACGAAAACTTAACGTAAGTCCATTAACCTTAAATGGTCCAGTGGTAGAACTTTTGCCGAGCATGTCAGAGGTTCTGGGTTCTAATCCGCATAGGCTTTTTTAATTATTTTTTTATTTATCACAATCGTAAATGTTCATCAGTGGTTGTATTATATTAAGCAGGAACGTTTGTGTGCATGTTTGTTTTGTGATTTCACCGGAACGAACAAAGAGTGTCCGAAAACGGATTGAAGCGCGTGCGCGTGCATCTGAAGACTGCGTGAGCCACGAAATATACACTGTAACCGCGCCACCGATCGCAGCGGCAAATTACGCCCCTGTGAATATGCCACACTGATAGGTCACAGCCTACCCATGACAAGACTTCACCGCACGTTACTGGTGTGTAGGTATGTGTATATATGTATATGTATATATAAATGCAAGTAGGTATTTATTTATTAATTAATCAATTTAATTTTTGTGTGTACTAGTGATTTTTCATATATGTTACAGGTCTGTGAGAACCAGAAATCTTGCTGGTTTGTAGGGACCAAATATTTATTTTCCACACATAATTTACAAATAAATTCATTTAAAATTCTACAATGTGATTTTTTGGATTTATAATTATTTTATTTATTTTTTTCATTTTGTCTCTCATAGTAGACAACTAACCAAGTTACCAATGAAGATTACAGGCTTCTCTTTTCTTTGTAAGTGGGAAAACTTGCGCAATTGGTTGCTGACTAAATACTTTTTTGCCCCACTGTAAATGTCTGCATTAAGTCTTGGAGAGTTCAAGAACACACGTATGCTATTTTAAGCAGGCGGGTGTGAAAAATACATGGGGAAGATGAAAGTGGCTCACCTCCCACACAGTAAACTGAGAGTGGCCTTTGGAGAGCTCCCTGTAGCTGGTGCTGAACTCTCCAATGTAGTCATGACTGAAAACACACACAACATCTCCTTCAATATCTTGAGAAGCATCTTATTTCAGTATTTATAGAATGGTTGTTCGTTTTCTTACCCTCCATCTCTGTCCCAGTCATACACCTCGATTTTTATTGCTCTGCAAACAAAGCAAAATAACATGTTATTTCTGTTTCATTCCAACTTTAAAGGGATAGTTCACTTTGAAATGAATTTTTGATATGTTTTATCTTACCTCAGGGGAATCCAAGATGTAGGTGTCTTTATTTCCACAGTATTTTCAATTTTGATATTTTTAGGTCAAACCGTTCTTGTCTGTCAGTCATATAATAGAGGTCTATGGTCACCACCTCAAAGAGCATGCACAGAGAAGTCCAAATTAAACATGATTTAATGACTCGTAAATATAAGTACACATTAATGGCCTAAGACAAGAAACGAGCGGTTTGTGTCTTGAAAAACGAACAGTATTTATATTGTTTTTACCTCTTGTAACCACAGACACGTCCAAGTGATGTGAAGGCACGGGCGCTTCGGTCTGCGCATCAAAGTTGTCTGTTGATATATCGAAATCATTTTTCATTGCAATTTCTATAGAGTGCAGAGATCACTTCCTGCGCTTTCCGGCACTTGCACAGTAAAAGCGCTCGTGCCTTCACATCACTTGGACGTGACTGTGTTTTACAAGAGGTAAAAATGATATAAATACTGTTGGTTTTCTCACACAAACCGCTCTCTTAGTGTCTTAGGCCATCGATGTGTACTTACATTTACGAGTCATTAAATCATGTTTAATCTGGACTTCTCTGTGCATGCTCTTTGAGGTGGTGACCATAGACCTGTATTATATGACTGACAGACAAGAACGGCTTGACCTAAAAATATCAAAATTGAAAATACTGTGGAAACAAAGACACCTACATCTTGGATGCCCTTGAGGTAAGATAAAACATATCAAAAATTAATTTCAAAGTCAACTATCCCTTTAATACTGTTATTGAGCGAGGCTGCATTCAATTCATCAAAAGTGACAGTAAAGACTTTTATATTATACTTTTACAGTTTTTTGAATGGCTATAATATAGATGGGCCTTTATTCATTTTAGTTTTTCATCAAAATGTGCAAATTTGCTACTACAGTGAGAAGAAGTGAAAGACATTGTGTTTCTGAGTCGTGTTATGACCCACCTGTCATAATCCCCGTTACACAGCGCTCTGACGGGGATCTTGAAGGCCTGCCACACAGGGTCCAGTGTGTTTTTCACCACCTCCGTCTTATGACAGATGGTAAATCTGACAAACAAACACGTCAAAGAGAGGAGGAACCACAACATTGGGGATGTGAAAAGGGCTCTTATCACACATGCATCATTTACTGCGAGTCAAAAAGTGTCATTGAAGGCCGAGACCAGGTTCAAAGACAAGATATTAAATGGGGCTTCAAACATAACCACAATATTAGACTTAATTTTTTTAAATACATCTGATAATCTGTTCTGGAACAAGCTGGATCTGAAAGTTCAATCTCCATCTCTGTGGATTGTACTGTGTACATTTGTTCAGGAAGAGTAACTATAATAATGATAATCGTGTCTAATAACTGCTATATCCATGTGAAATGTTTACAAAATGATTAAGAAGTATAAGAAAAGCAGCTAAAATGTGTGCCACGCCACGGTTTGGCGCCGATCTATCGGATTTGACTGCTATTCGCCTTTCCAAACGGATGATGAGCAGCGTATAGAGAATATAGGCCTACATACACTTTGATGCTCCTGGTTTACTGGAATGTGAAAATATCCACAGCGATTTGCATTCATACATTTCTATTCCTCTTAAATGTTTGCACTCAGAGCCGTCTTTTTAGAGTTCTTGGATGAGCAAGATGTGAATAAAATCTCCAAAATGTGCATAAAGTTCATTTTATTTTTTGACAAAAAGAAATTTGCATAAACTGATGGAAACACATTTAGAGAAGAAACGTCTCTTGAATTTATCTTTTTTAAATTCAGCACTTTGAAAATGCATATCAAAATATTTGGATGGAAATACGACTGTTCAGTTACTGTAATTTTCACTGGCCCAGTGACATGCCCCCTAACCCCCCTCCTAAACCCCCCTGGAGGCACTGTATGTAAGTGCTGATATGAATAAACACATTCAATAGTCTGTATTTTATGAACTGTGTCTAATGGGAAAATGTGGAGAACAATGAAAAACTTACGTTCCATCTCCATTGCTACGGTAAAAGACCAGGGAAAGGGTCTGACTTTCCAAAGAAATCTTTCTTGTCCAGTTTGTTGCCACAAAACTGCATCAGTACTGACTCCTGATCAACAAAAAACACATTAGCAACTAATGGTGGAATAATGCAGAATATTGAGCAACCTTTCACATAGAAGCACAAACTGCAAAGAGAAGAGACAAAAAGCAACAAGAAAGTGACCAGACAAGAAGAAACGAGACAAGTTGAAAAAGGAAAACAAGAAAAGAAGAAAATATGACAAATGAATAAAGAGGAGAAAAGAGTTGAAAAAAATTATTAGGAGAAGAGATAATAAACAAGACAAGAAGCAATGAGATGAAATGAGAAGAGATGAGACAAAAGAAAAGACTCAAAATAGGTAAGACTAGATTAGGACAAACAGCACAGGCAGAGACATGTAGTAGATCACAGAAAAATGAGAAATAAATGAGACAATGCAAGACATGAAGAGAGGAGAATGAATGAGACAAGAAGAAACAAGACAAGAAATAAGGCAAGACACAAAAAAGACTATAAGAGACAAAACGAGACAGGAAGACGTGAAATTGAGAAAAAAGAAGAAACAATATGAGAGGAAATCAAACAAAATGCAACAAGAAAGAGAAAAGAGAAGATATGAGACGAAAAGGGACAAGACAAAAGACGAGATAAAGATGAAAAGACATTCAAAGTCAGGTGACGTACCCTACAATTTCCAAGTTCTTCAGCTTTCACAACAATACTTCCACAGTTCTTCCCAGGAATGCCTCTAAAGACAGAAGGAAAAATGACAACATTGATCTTGACAACTACGACTTAAGAAGCACACAACTGACCAATCCAAGCACACAACTGACCAATCCAAGCACACAACTGACCAATCCAAACACACAACTGACCAATCCAAGCACACAACTGATCAATCAAGCACACAACTGACCTATCCACAAACAACTGACCAATCCACACACAACTGACCAATCCAAGCACAAAACTGACCAATCCAAGCACACAACTGACCAATCCACAGCACACAACTGACCAATCCAAGCACACAACTGACCAATCCATGCACACAACTGACCAATCCATGCACACAACTGACCAATCCAAGCACACAACTGACCAATCCAAGCACACAACTGACCAATCCAAGCACACAACTGACCAATCCATGCACACAACTGACCAATCCAAGCACACAACTGACCAATCCATGCACACAACTGACCAATCCATGCACACAACTGACCAATCCATGCACACAACTGACCAATCCAAGCACACAACTGACCAATCCAAGCACACAACTGACCAATCCAAGCACACAACTGACCAATCCAAGCACACAACTGACCAATCCATGCACACAACTGACCAATCCAAGCACACAACTGACCAATCCAAACACACAACTGACCAATCCAAGCACACAACTGACCAATCCAAGCACACAACTGACCAATCCAAGCACACAACTGACCAATCCAAGCACACAACTGACCAATCCATGCACACAACTGACCAATCCACGCACACAACTGACCAATCCAAGCACACAACTGACCAATCCATGCACACAACTGACCAATCCAAGCACACAACTGACCAATCCAAGCACACAACTGACCAATCCAAACACACAACTGACCAATCCATGCACACAACTGACCAATCCATGCACAACTGACCAATCATGCACACAACTGACCAATCCAAGCACACAACTGACCAATCCAAGCACACAACTGACCAATCCACACACACAACTGACCAATCCATGCACACAACTGACCAATGCATGCACACAACTGACCAATCCAAGCACACAACTGACCAATCCAAGCACACAACTGACCAATCCAAGCACACAACTGACCAATCCACACACACAACTGACCAATCCATGCACACAACTGACCAATGCATGCACAAAACTGACCAATCCAAGCACACAACTGACCAATCCAAGCACACAACTGACTAATCCAAGCACACAACTGACCAATCCAAGCACAGAACTGACCAATCCAAGCACACAAGCTGACCAATCCAAGCACACAACTGACCAATCCAAGCACACAACTGACCAATCCAAGCACACAACTGACCAATCCAAAGCACACAACTGACCAATCCATGCACACAACTGACCAATCCATGCACACAACTGACCAATCCATGCACACAACTGACCAATCCATGCACACAACTGACCAATCCATGCACACAACTGACCAATCCAAGCACACAACTGACCAATCCAAACACACAACTGACCAATCCATGCACACAACTGACCAATCCACGCACACAACTGACCAATCCATTGCACACAACTGACCAATCCATAGCACACAACTGACCAATCCTTGCACACAACTGACCAATCCAAGCACACAACTGACCAATCCAAACACACAACTGACCAATCCACACACACAACTGACCAATCCACAGCACACAACTGACCAATCCTTGCACACAACTGACCAATCCAAGCACACAACTGACCAATCCACAGACACAACTGACCAATCCAAGCACACAACTGACCAATCCATGCACACAACTGACCAATCCACTCACACAACTGACCAATCCAAGCACACAACTGACCAATCCAAGCACACAACTGACCAATCCAAGCACACAACTGACCAATCCACGCACACAACTGACCAATCCAAGCACACAACTGACCAATCCATGCACACAACTGACCAATCCAAGCACACAATGAACCAATCCATGCACACAACTGACCAATCCAAGCACACAACTAACCAATCCAAGCACACAACTGACCAATCCAAGCACACAACTGACCAATCCAAACACACAACTGACCAATCCACACACACAACTGACCAATCCACACACACAACAGACCAATCCTTGCACACAACTGACCAATCCAAGCACACAACTGACCAATCCACGGACACAACTGACCAATCCAAGCACACAACTGACCAATCCATGCACACAACTGACCAATCCACTCACACAACTGACCAATCCAAGCACACAACTGACCAATCCAAGCACACAACTGACCAATCCAAGCACACAACTGACCAATCCACGAAGCACAACTGACCAATCCAAGCACACAACTGAACCAATCCATGCACACAACTGACCAATCCAAGCAGACAACTAACCAATCCAAGCTCACAATCTGACCAATCCACACACACTGACTAGGACCAATCCCAAAACACAAAACCTTTCTCTGGATGTTAGTGTCTAACGAAGGAGTGATTAGTGAATGCTGTATGCTGAGTGTGTTGAACGAATGAGGATGTTCAACCATGCTGTGTGAATGAGTGAACGTTAATAAGAGCTCGTAGCCAGTCTACGGTTATGAACACATGTATCTCTGTTCATAAATAAATGAGTGTTTGTAGAAGCGGACAGGCAAATGCGCAAGTGTTTTCTGTGCTCCTTATATAAGACTACACTCATAAGCTCCAAGCTGGAATTGAATTTAAATTTGTATGGACCTGACACTTCAACGTCCTGCACAAGTGCCCTGACAAAGATGAATGATGAAAGATTTTGAAGATAATTTGAATGAGAGAACAAACTTCTCCCTGACTTATGCGTTGGCAGCGTTGCTTTGAGTGCTTGTTTCAATTCCACTAAGTAGTTCTGGGTTATGTTACAGAGGTAAGAGAAGCAGATTCACGCTAACTAAAGACATGTCTTTAATCTGCTCTGAAGCTACAGATGTCCTCGAGGCATCTCCTAAATTAACCTGAAATGTGCAGCCGGTATCAGGAATTACTTACAATGATATTGAAAGAGAAAGAAAGAGACAAAAAGCTACCCGTGTATAGCGCTTTAATAGCCTCAAGCTAGAACCAGTTCAAACTACAATCAAGCAACTTTTTTAATGAACCTGATCGCTCATGTATGGCTTTCGAGACATTTTCCTTTCAGAAGAGACGTATAGCAAGTAATACATCATCAATAATATGTAAGTTACATCCACCGTGTGGGAAAAGAGCATTTCAGTGTGAATCGGGAAAGAGCTTTGAGATGGACTGTATAAATAGACTTGACAAGAAATCTGAGGTATATTTTTATATAGTCACATGGAACACTTTAATTATGTCTTTACTGCCTTTCTATGGTTTGAAAGTGGTAGTTGCGCAGCTGTCAATGGAGGGACGGAAATCTCTCAGATGTCATTAAAAAGATCTTCATTTGTGTTCTGAAGATGAATGTCATTTTTGGGTGAACTAACCCTTTAACATGTATGATCAAGAATTAAATTAATTCCGGAGCTGCATGAGTAATTAAGTGTAGCTTATGACTGTAAACGCTTTTAAATGCATTTACATCTTCACTATAACTATATATAGTGCAGGCAGCTCTGCTTATATAATACTCTCAGAACATCATCTTATATTACCGCCAGATGTGTCGCCAAACAACACACACACACGCACACACACATTATATGGGGGAAACATAAACATACGTCATGGCAATTTGCAAATGGCACAAATGGACATGAACATCAAGATTTTAATGTTAATGTAATTTTTTTATACATGTATTTATTCGTGGGAAAGTATATTTTATATGTGAGTTTTGCCTTCACAAGTTAAAGGAGTAGTTCACTTGTAAAAAAACTTTTGTTGATAACTTGAACAGTTCAGATGCAAAAGCCTCTAAATGCCATTTGAAATGTTCTTCTAAAATGACCATTTTTTATCAAGCTTTTATATTTAAGTTCAGCAATTTCACTTAAATGACAATTAATAGGTAATCTCCATTGACATTTAAGTAAAATTACTGAACTTAAATATACAAGCTTGATCAAAATGGTCATTTTAGAAGAAAATTTCAAATGGCACTTAGAGGCTTTTGCATCTGAACTCCTTATTTACTCACCCCCATGTCATCCAATATGTCCACGTCTTTCTTTCTTCAGTCAAAAAGAAATTAAGGTTTTTGATGAAAACATTCCAGGATTTTTCTCCATATAATGGACTTCAATGGGAACCAAACGGTTCAAGGTCCAAAAGACAGTTTCAGTGCAAACTGTTCAAAGGGCTTTGAAACGACACCAGACGCATAAATAAGGGTCTTATCAAGCGAAACGATCGCTCATTAAAAAAAATAACAAAGTTTAAGTTTTATAAGCTCAAATGCTTAGCTTGCGTTTCGTGATGTGCGTTCCATCTCCTATTCGAACTCGTTTATCAAAATGAACAAATCTTTTCCAGAGTCGACTTGTTCATTTTCGTTCGTCTGAATGAACCAAATGACAGAAAAAGATTCGTTATTCTGATAAACGAGTTCAAACAGGAGAGTCACGAACGTGCATTATAGAACAGAGCAAGGTGAGCGTTTGTGCTTATAAAACTTAAACTTTGTTATTTATTTATTAAATGAGCAATCGTTTTGCTTGATAAGACCCTTATTCATCGTCTGGAATTGTTTAAAGCCCTTTAAACAGTTTTTGCACTGGAAACTGTCTTTTGGACCTTGAACCTTTGGTTCCCATTGAAGTCCATTATATGGAGAAAAATCCTGGAATGTTTTCATATCAAAAACCTTAATTTCTTTTCCACTGAAGAAAGAAAGACATGGACATCTTGCAATGACACGGGGTGAGTAAATTATCAACAAAAGTTTTTTAAAAGTGAACTACTCCTTTAATTTAAAAAAGTATTACGCTGTGGAAAACACTCTGTGTCGTCTCTCAGTTAGAGGGTTAGTTCACCCAAAAATGAAAATTAAGTCATTAATTACTCACCCCATGCTGTACCAACCCGTAAGTACCTTCGTTCATCTTCGGAACACAAATGAAGATATTTTTGATTAAATCTGAGAGCTGCATCACTCCTACATAGACTGCCTAAGGGACTGGCTCTTGACGGCCCATAAAGACATTAAAGAAAATGTTTAATATTCCATGTGCCTACAGCTGGCTCAATTATAAGTTTATCAAGCGACAAGACTACTTTTTGTGCGAAAAAAAACATAAATAACGACTTTATTCGACTATTCCATTACTTCCTTATGGGCGCATGCGCAAGAACTGAGATGAGGACGTTCTTCCTTCAGTACTTCTTGTTACCGGCTGCTCACCGCTTAGGAAAGATTACCGCCACCTACTGTATAAGATGATGTGCTGATATAGCTGGAGCGCGATCATCATCTTATACGGTAGGTGGCGGTATACTCCTAAGCGGTGAGCAACCGGTAACAAGAAGTAGTCAAAGAAGAACGTCCTCATCTCAGTTCTCGCACATGCGCCCATAAGGAAGTAATGGAATAGTCGAATAAAGTCATTATTTATGTTTTTTTCGCACAAAAAGTAGCCTCTTCCCTTGATAAACTTATAATTGAGCTGCTGTAGGCACATGGAATATTTAAACATTCTCTTTAATGTCTTTATGGGCCGTCAAGAGCCAGTCCCTTAAGCAGTCTATGGAGGAGTGATGCAGCTCTCAGATTTAATCAAAAATATCTTCATTTGTGTTCCGAAGATGAACGAGGTCTTACAGGGTTGGTACAGCATGGGGGTGAGTAATTAATGACTTCATTTTCATTTTTGGGTGAACTAACCCTTTAAAGAGTCCATGAAAAAAGGTATTTTGTATGTCATTTGAAATGTGCTGTTTAGATTTTGATATTTATTCAGCTATTTTTACACAATCAGTTCCTGTCAAATAAGCAAAGCTTATTTAACGCTCATTAATGCTGAAAATCTCTCTTTTGTGGAGGTGTCACACCGCAGGACTAAATAGATTAACACAGAAGTAAATCTACATATGCGTTACAAGTTAATAATAAACAGGGAAACTCTCTCTCTCAAAGCATACAAGCTGGAATCCTGATTAAAAACATTTTAAAGGATCATTCAGTAGTAAATTCAGCAAATTTGGGATTTGATTCTATATAACGGAGCTCCTCCCTGAAGATGTGCAATGTTTTTAGTTTAATATGTAAATTCAGAGCGAGATTTTTGAAAACAGATTCAGATTTGATTTTGTTTTTCTTTTGCAGTTTAGCCAGGAGACACAATATAAATGCAGAAACAATTAATATGAAAATGAGGATGGTAAAATAAACTGAGATAGCAGTGTTAGGTGAGAACTGAAACCATGTTTGAACATGTTGTGTTTCAGAGAAGTGTGAAGCTTGAATGCAGGACTTACATGAGTGGCCTTTCCATACGACTTCCCTGAGATCCCACCATCTCTCCCAGAGTACAGTACATCTGGCCCAGGAAGTCCTGCAGACACACACACACACACACACGGAATGAATGGGAGCTAAATAATGATTTCAGGATTTTGGGCCTAATATCTCAGTACACAAACCAACATGCAATCAAAATTGACCCTTATTTATCATGGAAAATAAGATATTATATGAATTCTCACTATTGCTTTTTTATTTTATAAAGCATTAGTTAAATCAGCATGCAAATATGATCTTCTTTTAGATTATCTCACGACAGGCTGCGTTTTGCAGATGGAAAGGCAGACGTTCTCCTAAGAGCTGATTTGAATGTCTGTGCCCAGCATGTCTGAACATCAATCCCACAGGTGCATCTCTGGGATATAGTGTGACCCGTGGTTCTGACCCCAGACAATGCTTGAATAAATCACAATAAAACCTCCATGATGAGGGTCAAACAAGCTATCTATACTATCGGACCACACACATAAACACACATAACACAAGTGCAAAATATAACAACCAACTCACAAACAGCCACACAAACAAACACAGTTGTTAACACTTTACTTGAAGGGGTGTGCATAAGACTACCATGACAACCATGACATGATATATGCCTTGAATATGAAGTAGGGTTTATGCATGTTTATGACAACTGTCATTAAGTGTCATTCGCTCAATTATGACATTTTGAATGCAAATATGACATTGTTTAAGATGTCTTTATGACACCTTGACATAAACCAATACATCATAACCTGTCAGTGTCTTTGTCATGACAACTTGACATTAAATGAAGATAAACTGTCATGTGGTTGGCTTTGACATTGGCTGTCATGAGGCCATTATAACTGTGTCATGAATATTTTTCGTGACCTCAACTACAGTGGCACTAACTGAATTTGTCATTAAAAAGTTATAATGTCCTCATGACAGCCAATGTCAAAAGGTCACAAAGACATCTCAAACAATGTCATATTTGCATTCAAAATGTCATTATTGAGCGAATGACACTTTAATGACAGTTGTCATAAACATGCATAAAACCTTCATATTCATAACATATGTCATGTCATGATTATGAAGGTGTCATGTCAGTCATATGCACACCCCTTCAAGTAAAGTGTTACCACACAGTTTTACATTTACAAGCAAACACTTACATGTTTGGACAGGTTTTCACTCTTTGAGTCAAGGTCATACCTAGAAAAAAAGGAAAACATGGTGAATAACACTGAATGAAACACTGTGGCACCCAACAGATAGAATACGTCCAGAAATGAGTTCGCATCTTTTTAAAAAAATTTTTTTATGAATTTTTGGTTAAATGCCTTAACCCTCTGGGGTTATTCGGGTCAATAATGACCCAAAGCGTTTAAAAAATGGTGACTTGGTGACTTTAATGGTACTTGGTATATGAACAACCCAAAAAATTGGGGACAGGATTTGAAAAGTCTAAGTGGTCGTAAAAAAAAAGTCACACTCAGGACCTTCGGGTCAAAAATGACCCGCATAGGAAATGAATGGGAAATTGGCAAAAATGTGAAAATACTGAGTTTTTTTGTGCGTACAATCTACAAATCAGCAACGATCTTGAAAAAAAGCACACAACAGTGAAGGGGTGAATCTATAAAACATCAAGAGTACAAAACAGACACATCCACACACACAAACACACCTTTATACACAAACACACCAAAAAATTCAGATTATACATGTGTTTTGTACTTTTAAAAAGCTCAGTTTGTCCATGAGATGGCATCTATCTAATTTAAAAAAAATGCTTTTATGAGGCCTAGGCTTGACTCCAAAATGAAATACAGCTTTAAAAAAAATTATAAAATAAAATAATTTTTCTATTATATTCAATGGGGGAAAATTTGGTCATGATTATTGCATTAATACTAATTATAATTTTTTTTATTTTTGACATTTTTTCAAAACACAAAAAAAGAAATGAAAAAATATTATAAAAAACAAGTAAAAAAAAAATAAAAATAAAAATATGATTTTCTTTTTTAAATATGAATCTCGCCCTTCGGATCAATCTTTACCCGAAGGTCCTGAGTGTGACTGTTAAACGAATAACCCCAGAGGGTTAAATAAGGTCTATGTTTAACACAATTTCAAAATATTTCCATATTTAGAATATCTTTCTACTTTCATTACACGTCATCAGCAGAACAGGTAAACTCCTCTACTTAACTAGTCTGCTTTATACTTTCCCATTGTATTATACTCATGCAAACTATTCTAACTCACATTTTCCAACTCGTAGTTTATAAAAACGATTAAACGAGTTGTTGTTGAAGTCAACAACGCATGATGTTGAAGTCATGCGACCCTGGTCTAGTTTATCCAGTTTGAGGACACACGACAGGGAACGAGCGCGATTGACAATGGAATGCAAGGAAACTTAAGTTGAGTTGATTTATTCACTAACGTTGAGTTAATATTGCGTTTTATTTTTGCTCTCGTTAAATAAAGATTTTTAGATGATACCGAAGCATTTTTAGGTCGGCTAGAATCTGCGACCTCTGACCCAGTTTGTTTGCTGGCTTCCATGCCTAAAAAATGCCGTTTTCCACCAACCTGTGGTGGAGAAATACTCTTGGGTAAATTGGAAACTTGCGGTATCGCACAGACCAAAACAAAAACAGACATTCCGACACCGGACGCACATTTCAAAGTAGAATAACTGGATAGAAGTGTATTTCAGAGATACGAATATGCAAAATCAGAATGTTTCCTAAATATCTGCAAACATATTAAACATTAATACAGTCAAAAAATTACATTCAGCACCTTTAACTTCTGGCAGTTGTATGTATGATCAAAACGTCTGGTTTTTTGGGAATATACATAAAAATGTTCAAATGAAGTTATGAAGTGAATGTGTGTTTTTTCTGTCATTAGAACGGCTGGATCTGAGGAAGGAAGTGGATTGCATTATGCTTTCATGAACTTGCAGATTTAATGTAGCTGTATGGGCGCTCCTTTTCTTCTGTCATTTGGTCAAAATCTCATGTTATTAAATATGAAGTGCAACACAAGACGGCATTAGCTGTGACTCCAAGACAAAAGCTAGACTAAGACGCGCTTCTCCGCTCCTCAAATACATAAAACATTAGCCTTTATACACTGTTTCTTGAGTAAAGAAACGCTGTACTTATTAAAAGAACCAGTTGTTTAGTTACGCTTGCATTGCAAACAAGCAGAGACGGTGCAACTCCAAACTGCACTTCTTTCACGATAGAGACGGGCGGAGATGAGTTTTGATTGACAGATTGAGGATCCAGTGGAGTTACGAGATTTAGTCACAAGCTCTATTTAATATGTTTCATTAGTTAAAAACTTGCAAAAACGTCAGACTGATGTAGAGGGTGAGCAATAGTATTGATTTATGGGGAAAAAATGCCTGTCTGCAATAAACCAAAGCCAATTATAAAATCCTATTGGATTTTTTGTTGAGGGAAGTTGTGAGTTGGCCTACAAAAATATGTCATTCCTGCAGAACTTTATTGCAAAAATAACTAGATTATTTTTTCGGAAGAAAACTGGTCCATAGAAATGTCGTCTTCTAAAATACAATAACATGAGTGATTTCAACACACTCTCAAGGCAATTCAATGCTTTGTCGAATTGGTATTCCTTCCCAAAACTGCACACTTTCCCTTTCAGTCATGTGTTTTACCGGTTGTTTTCTGTACGACGCTGCCTCTTTATTCTCGTGACATTGTGAATGAACACAAGCCCGTTGTTCACCGGCAGCTTAAATGAAGCCTCAGTGGGGGGCCAGCCTACATGTTTGAGGAAAGATCTGTCATGTTGGGATACATGTTATTTTCCTCTCAGCATGAATCTACACTCTTGGCTGTCTCTCTCTTTGTCTGTCTGTCTTATTCTTCCTCCCGCTGTGCTAAATGAGCAGCGTCAGCACATGTGCGGATATTTCCAGCTACGCAGGAGAGAACCACTGAGATCGAGAACACGCTTTTACCTGACCAAACATTCATGTTTAAATCTCCTGTCTCCTGTCATGTCGGTGTAATACATGTTTTACTTTAGCTGTGCTGTGATGTTGTGTGTGTGCTAACTTTATGTCAAGAATCTAACACACACATACTCAGGAGTCTGCGGGAGTTTAGTTTTTGGCTTGTGCTGGCTATTGCTATGGATATTACACTGAGGGCCTTATTTTAACGATCTGAAATGCAAGTATTAAGCGCAAAGCGCAAGTAACTTTGTGGGCGGGTCCCGGCGCTGTTGTTATTTTCCCGGCGGGATAAATGACTCTTGAAATCTAAAAGGGGTTGGTCTGAAGTAGCTTCATTATTCATAGGTGTGGTTTGGGCATAACGTGAAATTAACCAATCAGAGTGTCATTCTACATACCCTTTAAGAACAGGTGCGCTCACAGCCAATGAGACCGACGTTCTTGTCAGGGCAGTGAAAGACAGGGCGAAAGACGTTGTATGGGGATGGGAGAAACCACCCAAATCAGCGTCGGTTAAACATTATATACATGCATGTTTCTTGCCAATATTAGGCAAACAGGTCTGATCCTTTAGTACTACATTTAGCCTTTAAAAATGGATATCTCGTTTTTTTTCAACTTCAATGTAAACCACAATGATTTCCATTGAAAAAAAAATTGGAGTAGGATTTACTTGAAAAAAGCTAGGCAACTTTTTCCACTCAGAAAATGCTAGTAAATTTACAAAGATTTGCCAAGTAAAATCCTAAACATATTTATCAGTAGCTTTAATTAGAAATCTTAAGTTAAAATTTACTTGGAATATGGAATTAAGTAAACTTTACTTTAGTTAAGTGAAAGTAACAAAGAAAATAAGTAACTTGGCTAGTAAAAGGTTGATTAATATCAATTTAGTTGTAATTTCCTTTGCATTACATTTCACTCAAACAATTTTATTGAATTATACCAGTCATTTATAGTATGTGTTTTACTTAGCGTATCTAAGTAATTTATACTTCATCATGTCAGATGTTAAGCATGATGTGAATGCAAAGACCTCAATACTTGGTAGACAATACACAATGACGGTAACATTTGATGGATCGTTTTTGTGTTTGAATGTGTCATTTTGAGCAGAAAATTTCCTCAAAATGTCACAAAATGGCAAGTTACTAATCCTGACAACAAAAGCAATGATAAAACAGTGTAAATACAGCTGGAAACCAGTGAAAAATTAACCTCATTAATTATTCGAGGTCCAGTGCATGATAGGAACCCCAGTATCAGAAAAGTTGAGTAATTTTTACTTTATTTTACTGAGTTCATATTTATGCTTTTATTTCTACTCGCTTGAACTAAGTACTGATATGGAATTTAGTTAGTTTTTTTTTATTCTTGCCTGAACTAACTTTTTCTTGTAAATTACATTGGGGTTTTTTCAGTAGTATTTACCTTACCAAAAAATCTTTTTTTTTCAGTGTAAAAATAAAAACTGCTGCATCTGTGTTGATGAGAGAATCAAAGTGTATTTGTGTTGTACACCCACTACATTATGGCCAAGCATGCGCGCTTAAAATAGTATTATGAACAACGTGCAACGCTGCCACTGACTTTAGACTTAGTTTCAAATGTGAATAAACTAATCTGATCACACTAAATGCGTCTCTATAGAGCATTACAGTCCTGCCCACAGCTGGTGCCGAAGTAAAAATTCAATAAAAGTTTTCCATTGACAGTTGGAAATAAGCTATTAAAACATAACCATACATGGTAGACTTAAAACTAGCTACGGCTGTACTAAGCGATTGTAAATGCTCATATAAACGCCAGAAGTTCATGAGGCGCTGAACCTTGTTTTAAGATAAATGCCTTTTATTCGCGATGTATTGCAGAAGTACTTCATTACCCACAATCCTGAACAATCCCACAATCACACAGTGATGCATCTGATTGGCGGAAGTCGCTTCACGTGTCTGAAAACCCGCTAAGGTACGTGAAGACTGAAGATCGTGTAATGACGTAGGGCTAAGTTCTATTGGTCGCACCTCTGAGATGCCCCCGCGCTATTGGATGTGCAGTTGCTGCAGCACAGCCAATGAGCAAGCCTGATGCTCAATGTTTTAGCATGTGCAGCTGCAAATGCAAAAAAGTTCACGTGGCCGTCGTTATATTTGAAAGTCACTTTAAAAGGCTCTTTCACGGTGGCTTCAGTCGACTTCAGTGAGGCGCGGTGGTTTATGGGAGGAGTAGTTCCTTGAAAATATGTACACAGGCTTGTACCTTTTGACTTTTTTTGGATTTTCTCTTCGTTTTTTTTTTATCTCTAAAATGATATGTTGTATGCTTGTGAGTTCAGCCGTAGCTGATTATCCTTAGACATGCTCTAACACTTTTAGATATGGATTTTACAAAATGTCAATGGGAGTAATGAATGGGAAATTTACTTTCGGCACCAGCGCTCTCTCTGATTGTGGGCGGGACTGTGATGCTCTGATTGCACGCAGTGTGTTTATTCGTGCAATTTATACGCGTAAGTGAGTTTTTACGTGCATGGGGTATGCATGGGTTGGTTAAGGTAGGTTTAGTAGTGGTGTGGGTTGCGTGTGTATTACACGGAAAAGAACTGCGTATCAAATGCACGGAAAAACTACGGTATCATATGCATGGAAAAAAACATTTACGCGTATAAATTGCACAATAATACACAATGCGTGCTATAGAGATGCATTTACTTGAGAACAGGCTGGATAAACGTGTCAATTATTATTTATTTTTACATTTTTTATTACTAAAATATATGTTTGTATATGGCCATGTCTTGTTTATTAAACCCATCCAATATATATGCACCAGAACGCTTAACCCATTCCCGGTAAAAGAAGTCACAGCTGTTAATGTTAATGTTAGAATAGAGGCATTTTCTATATTTTTGATCAATTAGGTAAAAATAACATGTTTTATAATTTAGAAACAGTATATAGCACATCTCGCCTCAACACTCCTTTCTTAAGTCTTATATTTGGATCTGACGATTTCTAATAAAAATCTACATGGTTACTAAACATACTCTCTCTCTCTCTCTCTCTCTCTCTCTCTCTCTCTCTCTCTCTCTCTCTCTCTCTCTCTCTCTCTTGCCACGAGCAAGAACAACTCACAATAATTGGCAATCTTGCCTGTGCCGATGAACACTGCATCATGTAAAAAGACATTTTTCTTTCTAGCGCTGACAGAAAACATACAGTACATGAGAAACACAGAAGAGACTCTCAGACATTGCAGTATACTGAATATTGAACAGACCATTCATGAGGATTTGGATTAAACAGTTATTCACTTTGATGCCGTGCCTGGTGGACATCATTTAGTCCTTTACGGTGGCGTAGAGGACAGGCACGCAGGGCCTAATACATTATTATTATTAGGCTACTTTTATTATTAAATTAATATTACATTTCATTTGCCCCACAATAATTGTATTGGCATCACCGCATCACCAACACTCTGCAAGAATAATAAAAGGTAAATTAGATTAGCGTGATCTTCATTTAAAAAACAACTTGTTTAACATGAAATACTTCTCTTCTAATTGTTTCACTACGGGCCACAAGAGAAATATAATAAAAATAAATTAGATTAATCTCTCATCATCTCTAAGAGTATATGCACCATTACTGCAGTGTTAGATGCCATAAGCTCAGTCAGTTTTTACTTTTACTATCTGTAGTGAATAATTGCCTGGGGTTTGAGATTTCTTTGCCAGCATAACTCTAGCGCAGAGTTTGCACATTGCTTGTGTGATATCCACTGGCTCTGCCTTCATGGTTTAAAATGGAAATATTTTCAATATTGTGACATGGCATTTTCCATTTCGAAGGAACTTGCACTGCGTCATAGTATTGATACTTTGGAAATCCCTCTGTGATTGTGTCTGAACAATGTGTGTAAACCAGTCCAATGGCGATACTGGACGTCACGGGAATCTGGAAAGCCTCAGCAAGCGCTCTGTGTTGAACACTGTCTTATTCAGTATTGTCTGTCCCTGATATTGTAACATAATCACTAGACAAGTTATTATGGCACTGCCCTCGTTTTATTATGGGTGGGGATACACACGATTTGTGTGTTAATTGAGCCAAGCACTTCTATCCCCGGTTCAACAGGGTTCTATTCACAGTGGTAAACCCTGGAAATGATTGCTGTCTTCCTGGCGTTGAAGCATTTCCTTTCAGGCCTAAGGAGCCATCATCCATTTAAATTTAAATTATTCATTTAGCTGACGCTTTAATCCAAAGCGACTCACAATTGCTATATATGTCGCACGCCTCTGGAGCAACTAGGGGTTAAGTGTCTTGCTCAGGGACACATTGGTGTCTCACAGTGGATTCGAACCCGGGTCTCTCACACCAAGGGCATGTGTCTTATCCAGTGCGCCATAACCACCTATCCACCACTCATTCAGACAGACAACACATCAGTGGTGTCTTATATAAATCATCAGAGGGTCCTGCGGTCGCGTCCACTGTTCAAACGGGCACATCAGATCCTCCTGTGGATCAGGGAAAGCAACATCCCAGGGTACCAACATTTGTGGGCATGCGTACTGTCGAGTTAGAATGGAAGCTTCATGCCTAGGAGGCCACGCCTACTAGTAACAGAGCAGTAGTTAAACAACAGACTAGACTACTAGTGATGAGTCTGCCCGAAAATGTGTTTCAAGATCGCCCGAAATGTTCTGGCATTCGGCTTTGCCGCTCTACAGTCACCATTCATCATGTTTACTGTGGCGAGTAGGATGAGTGAGGGCCGCAGGAGAACGGCGCGAGTCATGTTTACTGTGGCGAGCGGGACGAGTGAGGGCCGCGGGAGAACGGCATGCAGTCATGTTTGACTGTGGCGAGCGGGACGAGTGAGGGCCGCAGGAGAACGGCATGAGTCATGTTTACTGTGGCGAGCGGGACGAGTGAGGGCCGTGGGAGAACGCGCGAGTCATGTTCACTGTGGCGAGCAGGACGAGTGAGGGCCGCTGGAGAACGGCGTCGAGTCATGTTTACTGTGGCGAGCGGGACGAGTGAGGGCCGCTGGAGAACGGCGCTAGTCATGTCTACTGTGGCGAGCGGGACGAGTGAGGGCCGCGGGAGAACGGCGCGAGTCATGTTTACTGTGGCGAGCGGGACGAGTGAGGGCCGCGGGAGAACGGCGCGAGTCATGTTCACTGTGGCGAGCGGGGACGAGTGAGGGCCGCTGGAGAACGACGCGAGTCATGTTTACTGTGGCGAGCGGGACGAGTGAGGGCCGCGGGAGAACGGCGCGAGTCATGTTTACTGTGGCGAGCGGGACGAGTGAGGGCCGCGGGAGAACGGCGCGAGTCATGTCTCACTGTGGCGAGCGGGACGAGTGAGGGCCGCGGGAGAACGGCGTGAGTCATGTTCACTGTGGCGAGCGGGACGAGTGAGGGCCGCGGGAGAACGACGCGAGTCATGTCTTACTGTGGCGAGCGGGACGTAGTGAGGGCCGCGGGAGAACGACGCGAGTCATGTTTACTGTGGCGAGCGGGACGAGTGAGGGCCGCGGAGAACGGCGTGAGTCATGTCTCACTGTGGCGAGCGGGACGAGTGAGGGCCGCGGGAGAACGGCGCGAGTCATGTCTCACTGTGGCGAGCGGGACGAGTGAGGGCCGCGGAGAACGGCGCGAGTCATGTTCACTGTGGCGAGCGGGACGAGTGAGGGCCGCGGGAGAACGGCGTCGAGTCATGTCTCACTGTGGCGAGCGGGACGAGTGAGGGCCGCGGGAGAACGGCGCGAGTCATGTTCACTGTGGCGAGCGGGATCGAGTGAGGGCCGCGGGAGAACGACGTGCAGTCATGTTTACTGTGGCGAGCGGGATCGAGTGAGGGCCGCGGGAGAACGGCGTGAGTCATGTTTCACTGTGGCGAGCGGGACGAGTGAGGGCCGCGGGAGAACGACGCTGAGTCATGTTTACTGTGGCGAGCGGGACGAGTGAGGGCCGCGGGAGAACGACGCGAGTCATGTTCACTGTGGCGAGCGGGACGAGTGAGGGCCGCGGGAGAACGGCGCGAGTCATGTTCACTGTGGCGAGCGGGATCGAGTGAGGGCCGCGGGAGAACGACGTGAGTCATGTTTACTGTGGCGAGCGGGACGAGTGAGGGCCGCGGGAGAACGACGCGAGTCATGTTTACTGTGGCGAGCGGGACGAGTGAGGGCCGCGTGGAGAACGACGTGAGTCATGTCTCACTGTGGCGAGCAGGACGAGTGAGGGCCGCGGGAGACGGCGTGAGTCATGTTTACTGTGGCGAGCGGGACGAGTGAGGGCCGCGGGAGAACGACGCGAGTCATGTTTACTGTGGCGAGCGGGACGAGTGAGGGCCGCGGGAGAACGGCGTCAGTCATGTTTCACTGTGGCGAGCGGGACGAGTGAGGGCCGCGGGAGAACGGCGCGAGTCATGTTCCACTGTGGCGAGCGGGACGAGTGAGGGCCGCGGGAGAACGACGCTAGTCATGTTTACTGTGGCGAGCGGGACGAGTGAGGGCCGCGGGAGAACGGCGCGAGTCATGTTCACTGTGGCGAGCGGGACGAGTGAGGGCCGCTGGAGACGGCGTCAGTCATGTTTACTGTGGCGAGCGGGACGAGTGAGGGCCGCGGGAGAACGGCGCGAGTCATGTTTACTGTGGCGAGCGGGACGAGTGAGGGCCGCGGGAGAACGACGCTGAGTCATGTTTACTGTGGCGAGCGGGATCGAGTGAGGGCCGCGGGAGAACGGCGTGAGTCATGTTTACTGTGGCGAGCGGGACGAGTGAGGGCCGCGGGAGAACGACGCGAGTCATGTTTACTGTGGCGAGCGGGACGAGTGAGGGCCGCGGAGAACGACGCGAGTCATGTTTACTGTGGCGAGCGGGACGAGTGAGGGCCGCGGGAGAACGACGCTGAGTCATGTTTACTGTGGCGAGCGGGACGAGTGAGGGCCGCGGGAGAACGACGCGAGTCATGTTCACTGTGGCGAGCGGGACGAGTGAGGGCCGCTGGAGAACGACGCTGAGTCATGTTTACTGTGGCGAGCGGGACGAGTGAGGGCCGCTGGAGAACGACGCGAGTCATGTTTACTGTGGCGAGCAGGACGAGTGAGGGCCGCGGGAGAACGGCGCGAGTCATGTTCACTGTGGCGAGCAGGACGAGTGAGGGCCGCGGGAGAACGACGCCTGAGTCATGTTTACTGTGGCGAGCAGGTCGAGTGAGGGCCGCGTGGAGAACGACGCGAGTCATGTTTACTGTGGCGAGCAGGACGAGTGAGGGCCGCGGGAGAACGGCGTGAGTCTATGTTCACTGTGGCGAGCAGGTCGCGAGTGAGGGCCGCTCGGAGAACCGGCACTCATTATTTCCATTCACTTCACCCCCTTCCTTCTGTGCTCCTTCCAAAGCCACGCGCCCCAAAACACATGAAAGCAGAATGCGTCAACTCCAGTGGGCAGGTCCTGTGTGGCAAAAGGGTGGTTGCCATGGTTTCGAAGAGAGTGACAGTCGCCGTGGAAGCCAATCCGTTGTTCCGTCGGTTTGAAATAAATGAGCTGGTGTTTAGTGCAGATTAAATGGTCTAGAGTCACTCAGTTTTATACTCTTTTCTTCAGAGTACTTACATTTTAATTGATGCATTGATATATATATAGAAAGTTTGGTAACACTTTACAATAAGGTTTATTTATTAAACATTAGTTCATGCATTAACTAACATTAACTAACCATTTGTTACTGTATTTGTTATTCTTTGTTAACGTTAGTTAATACAAATCTAGCTGTTCATTGTTGTTCATGTTAGTTCACAGTGCATTAACTAATGTTAACAAGATTTTAATCAAGTATTAGTAAATGTTGAAATTAACATTACCAAATATTAACAAATGCTGAAGAAGTATTGTTCATTCTTTGTTAATGTATAACTAATGTAGTAACTAATGAACCTTATTGTAAAGTGTTATCCTAAATTTAAACAAATTTGGAAAAAAGTTTTTTATAAAATTCTGACCTGGACACTACCTTTAATGCAAATGGGTGGAGTGGATAGTGGAGGCCTATGAGCTCTCTGGTCAGCCTCCACCTTTGGCTGTCAGAGCTCCCTCAACCATATAAACTGTGTGTGTGTGTGTGTGGTGTGTGGTTGTTCAGTCATGTAATCATCCCCCCTGTCCTGATATTATCATATTCAGGGAAGTGACATTTTAATGGATGTGTCACATCCATCAGTGTTTGCAGTGTGTGTACACCTGACTTTTACACCTGGTCCCTCTTCTGAGATCTGGGCTTCATACATGTGTGTATATATACACACAAATGCCACTGCTGTTCTATTCAGCCTGTAAATCATGTATTATGTGCATCACATGTCTCTGGATGATTTGTAAAAGGTGATGTACAGTACGTATGCAATGGCTGTTTTAATTCTGTGTGGATGCTCTAATGGAGGAGTGTTTTAACCACATGCATGTGTGTGTGAGGGAGGTGAATAATGCATAAATGTAATTTCTGGGATACTGCTGTATAAAATGTGCTTCACTGAGCGGAAGCAAGCCAAAAGCCCTGCAGGCAGTGTGTGTGTGTGATCATACAAAACTGCATTAAAAGGTCTCCTATGTTACTTATGAAAACAGCAGCGTTTTTTAAATGTCTCTGGATGTCTAATTGTTTACAATGAACATGGAGCGCATTAAATATGCAAATCTTTGTGCTCATATTTTGACACAAGGGTCAATTACATGTTAAAAAATAAAAACACAATGGTCTTTTGCACCCCTTATATCATGAACAGATTTTCAATATCTAAATTAAAATTCATTTTGCTGTCATGTGTCAGTGTACCAGATTTACATTTTTTTTTGTAATGAGAAAGCTTTAATTAGTTTGTTTAATCTTTATTTTTTTCACAACAAATTAAAAAAATAATTAGGACGTTTATATTCACATATTAAGCTGTAAGGAACAAAATTATTACATTTGAGTTGGAGGTTACACCATTTAACATATATTTTCAAGAGAAAATTTAAATATCTATATACAAATGAAGAGCTCTTTTCCAAAACGCGACAAACGCCATTTTTAAAAAAAAAAAATGAGTTTGTCGTGTCATTCTGCTGTGGACAGAACCCTTTCACTGCCCCATCAACGTTTCATGCCAAATCGCTATAGTTCCTTGTTTAAAATGTACTGCAAGATACAGTTTCTTTCCAAACTGTGTTACTCGCCATCTTCGCTGTGAACGCGCATAGGCCTAAGAGAAACACATACTTCGAATTAGACTATACGCAGAGAGTTGGCGATTTATTTCGTTTTTAATTGTTTTGTTTAAAAGTAAACATTTAAAGCTTTCTGTGGCCTAGTTCACGGTCTGTGAGGCAAGCATCCCGGTGTTTCGGTTCATATATGAGACGCGCTTCGGTTCACGTGTGCGCCTCTGTGTCCTGATTACATTGCCTGATATTTTGCTTCTAATGTTTTAATCCAGTCAATTCATTGATGAAACATTTATTTAAATGTAGATACAATTTACATGAAACGAAATGTACAAGCTTTCTACAAAACAAAACTTAATAAGTGGTCAAAATCATGTCTGACCCACTCCAAATATTTTCTGATATATTGGGCAGCTTTTGATCCTATACTCATCTCATGCGGTTCCCTTTTCATAGCCTACTCAACATAGATGAAATAATAAAAATAAGTAACGTAATATTATTAAACACAAATGTGAAACGTAGCCTATGTTTATTTTATGTTTTTTTTTCTTTTACTTATATTTAAGCGTCATGCCGCTCTGCTTTGCTCACATGCTATGTAGCCTATATATGTGTGTGTGTGTGTGTGTGTGCTGGAGGGGTGCCCATCCCTTTTTTGAATATCGTTATCACTATTGATCGTTTTTAATGATTAGTTTTTTCATGCATATGTAGAAATTGGTACTATTTGTTAGAGGTTTGACACTTTAAAATGCCTTTACTAAAAATGATACAAAAAAAATGAATCGATTTATAGCGTTTTGAAAAAAAATCAAATTAACTTTTAATTTATCATTAACAATATTGTTGTTTGATTTAATAATCATTGATCAAAATGTTCAGACTGAACCAATAAAACATTTCAACAGGATAATTTGAATATTCACAAAATGTGTGGGTCTAGGTAAAACAGGGTTCCCACACCTTGGTTAACATCAAATTCAAGGACCTTTCAAGGACTTTCCAGGTCCAAATACCCTCAAATTCAAGGACTTAATGTGGGGACACATTTCAAGTCTTTGACTTGACTTGACTTGACAAGTGAGAGAGAAAGGAAAATACATCGTGTATATGCAAGATACATTGTTACAGTTTTCATCTGTCAAACAACTAGGTAATAAATCTTTTTTTTTTTTTTTGCCATGACAGATCTGATATTCCATTAGTAGCATTTATGTTTTGCATAAAACTGAAGAATATTTTGTATCCTATAATTTTATTTATTTCTATGTTGTATATGTTGGTGTGCCTTATTAGTATTTATTTACTACTTAAATTATGACTACATTATTACGTAATTATTGTCCCATTTTTATTGAAATAATTTAGCACTTTTTAAAACTTTTTCAAATGCCATAAATTGTGTATGACAGATAGGATCATCATTTATTTAGCATGTTTAATATTTATAAATGATAAATTAATAAAATAACATTAATTATAATTTATGAATTAATCTGTCTAATAACATCTACAAATATAATAGTTACCTGTCTATCAAGCTCTGACAATCAGAGATTCTCCAGATTTAAAAACAAAAAAACAATCTGCCTTAAATGCACAGATTTGTCTGTTACTGCAACTGTCAGAAATCCACCCCACCGCGTGAGTAAATTAAACTGTGCAGTTCAACTTTACGTCATTAATTACTGGACACCCATTGATACCTATTTTCAGATCTGTAGAGGACGTGAGCTCGACATGGTTTAAAAAAACGGGCATTACGCCAGTGTACAGCGCACGTTCTCTAGACTCTGTCACTATGGGAAAAAAATACGCAAACCTGCATTAACCACCAAATTAATGTCTGGGACCTGGGTCAATATAAGTTACAGGACAAATCGAGTCTGGACTGATTTGATACGGAACGCATCATTTTACATTTAAAGGTATTGAAGGTCAGAATTTTATAAAAACTTTTTACCAAATTTGTTTAAACTTTCTATATATATCAATGCATAATTAAAATCTAAGTACTCTGAAAAAAAGAGTATAAAAATCGAGTGACTCTAGACCGTTTAATCTGCACTAAACACAGCTCATTAGTTTGAACCGGGACAAAACAATGGGACGAAACAATTGGTTTAGGCGACTGTCACTCTCTCGCAACCATGGCAACCACCCTTTTGCCACACAGGACCTGCCCACTTGCGCAGTATCCAGATCGTACCTGTTCGCGTGCTTGTTTGAGCTTGAAGATGCAAAACCCGACGCAGGTCCTCTTGTCTAAAAAGTGCTCCTTGCCCTGCACTTCGACTACCCCGTCCTCGGCCTCTACTTCCTCGGACCCTAATAGCAAAATCCTCTGCTTCACCCTCGACCACGGATCTGTCCTCGAGCTGACGATGCGGTACTTGCTGTCTTATACTGTTATGGGTAACTTTACTTGTCTCGGGTGTGTAGTCCTCATCAGAATCAACAATGCTTTCATCAAGCAAATTCTTACATGCAGAACACCATAATATATGTAATGAAATCTTACATGAAATTCATCTTCATCACAGTGTAAATGATGGCAATGGAAAACGTGTATCATGCAACCTGTTTTTAGCTTTGCCTTATAGATAACTGAACTAGCTCGTTAGCGAATCAATATTGTAAGCTTTACCAATATCAATATGCTAGCTTGATAGAGAGTAATAAAATACAACTTATTTGTTTATCTTCATAATGATAGTTAGATTTTTTTATTTACATGTGTTTCTGACATGATGTCACTACATGCACTTCTTCCTCCCTCTCCGCTCGTCTGAGGTAAATAATGCGTCTTCAGCTCAGCTGTCGGAGTTGCGTGTCCATGTGTTTTGGGGGCGTGGCTTTGGAAGGAGCCAAGAAGGGAGGGGTGAAAGTGAATGGAAATAATGAGCTGTCTTTAAAACAGTCGTGAGAGGTCTACAGACACTCGATTTTTATACTTTCTTTTTCAGAGTACTTAGATTTTAATTATGCATTGATATATACAGAAAGTTTAAAGAAATTTGGAAAAAAAGTTGTTGTTTTTTTCAATTCTGACCTACACAACCTTTAAATAAGGGACAAAAATTCTTTGTAATCTTCTTTGGCTGAGAAAAAAGTCTTGAAACTTTTTTGGTGTGTCTGTGAAATGTCAAGGTGCCATCATTGTGGTTTCGTGCACATGTGAATGTCATGGCAAAGTAAAACACAAAGTGCCTTACGCAGGAAACACTATGCGAATTGGGACGCAGCATTAACCTTTGGACTTAACGTGTAAATGCACGTAACTAACATAAAGCAAGCAAGCTGGTGTGCATAGGCCACGGAGTCGGAGTGTTGGCGAAATAACACATTAGCGGACCGGAGAGAATAATATGGATTTTGTTTTCAGAAAACTTCTTGCACAAAATAAATTCAAGCACTTTCAAGGACCTGTATCTATGTATGTTTATTTTCAAGAACTTGCAGGGCCTTGAAAACAAAAAATCAGATTCACAAACTTTCAAGGATTTCAAGGACCCGTGGGAACCCTGTAAAAAAATGTAGTTTTCCTGAAAACTATTGAAATGGATTTATAGCGTTTTGGAAAAGAGCTCTTCAAATACAGCCCAGTGATAACAAAAAATCTAATTTGAATGAATTTGGAACTTTATTCTTAAACTAGAAATGTATTATCTATCATTTTGGGCAATGAACATTAATCATGTCAAAACTGCATAATTTACCATAAAACATCTCAAAACACAAACACATTTGCATTGCTGATTATACTCACAGGTCGAAGCGTAAATTTTGCCTCTCTTCGAAGAAGTAATCTAGGATGAACTTGTGCACAAAGTCTGGATTCAGCGTGTTATCGATGACTTCTGTCCTGCCAAACTAAACGAGAACAGCAAACAGCATCACATTACCAGTCAAGGATATTAAACGTCATGCATGTTAAAAAATACAGGTCTGAAAATACCTCTCTCCACTCCCTGTTCGCCACCGTCTGAGTGTACAGCACGCAAACTACACAGAAACAAAGTTAAAAGAAAAGATAGATGAAAATTGCCATGATGCATTCAATGCATTCAATTGAAAAATAGCAGCAATGGTTTGTTTTGGTTTGTTAATTCAGCAAATGAACAAATCAAATATGGACAAAAGCCGATCCTGAGACATTATTGGCTCATTTGTCCTGCATGCAATAGAGCGGTGTCATTAACACACACACAGAGACAGATGCTTCCATGTTTTATGGGAACTTTCCATCGACATAATGATTTTTATACTGTACAAACTGCATATTATATCACATAACCCTTAAACCGAACCCATCACAGAAAGCTTCAAAGAACGTAATTTCATATGATTGATTAGCTGTTTTCCTGTCCTTTTCATTTAGTTCCCATAACATAGGGAATACCAGATACACACACACACATCCGTCTCCCAGGAGAGATGTGAGTACAGGTGGTCATAAAGTTACACTCTATAAACTCTACAAGGCTCTAGGGTCCAAACCCAATATAAAGGTGGAGATTATGCACGCTCGGCAGACGATGATGCTCTTTTTTAATTAGGCATATTTTTAAGACACAGTCTGACGTGCAGGTATTGGCTTGTGTTTAGAGGAAGGCTCCCGGGCCGACAAACAGATGCTCAGAAACAGAATTATTTCAGCCGCCTGCCGTTGCTTGCCATATGAGTTGGCGAGACTTGTGAGCACGCGTGCGTGTGTGTGTGTGTGTGTGTGTGAAAGACTGCCTCAGCTGTCTAAATGCATTCAGGAGCTCTTCTAACTTTCATTCTGTCAGCTGAGTGTTTATACATAGGCGACCTGGACTGTTTCCAAAAATATACACTGCACTGAAATTTACATATAGGACTATAGATCACAGCACTGTCATAGATCTATTCTCTGTTGTCATAGAAACCTCCTTCACATTAGAAGTTGGGAACATCCAGCCTCTGGGTCATTTAATAAACACGCTATAAGCAAATAAATAGAACAGAAGATTGAAATAAACAGTGTTTTTAAATATTCAGGTACATAAATTGAATAATCAAATGTAAAATATCACTGCATAGTCTTCAGTGTATAAATTAAATATAATGAATCTTTGTTAAAGCTACGAAAGTGATTTTCTTCATGTGTGTTGTTGTTTGATTAACACTAATGAATCAGACAGAAGTATTATTGTGCGTTTATTTCGCACGCGTAATAGCGCTGTCAAATTCAAGTATACAGCGCCTAATTTTACGCTTGACCACTTTGTGTTATTCGCGCGTCAAGAGTGAAACTGACAAAAGTTTGAAAATAAACGTTTGAAAAAAAAACACCAACAGCAACATTACACACTATTTAAAATGAAAAAAGTGAAATCGCAGTAAACCCGCCCTTTAATACGTGCGAATGGGGCATATTCGTGTTTACTTCGTGCCATCGCCTTCACGCCTCATTTGTGCCGCAGTATTTTTTACTGTAACGTGTGTAACGCATTGACTTAACATTGAAACCATTCCTGCTGCTGTGCTATTTGCATTGGTGTGAATGCACCATTAGGCTGCCGTCACTTTAAGACCATATGCATGAAACCATATAATGAAACTTTTAGGACTCAAGACAGGCATTATGACATCATTTTGCCTGAGAATGTGTCCGCTTGTGCGTATACGGACACATTCTCACAATATCTGACGAATCGTGAAAGTTTCGACTCTAATACAATGTATCGTGCAGCACTACATTCAAGCATTTCACAAAATATGCAAGTACTAATATCTTGGGATAATCTGGTATGTGTAACTGTTAAAATGTTGTCTGTGATGGCTCTAGCCCAGCTAGGGAAGCCATGTAACTGAGTTTTGGTTTTGTGTTTTTCACTGATATTGCTACTTGCCTTCACTATGTAAAATCTTGCCTAGGGCACCAACAGAGCCTGGGCCGGTGCTGAAATTAATTTCGCAGCTCTACAGAATATATCTCATTAACATAAACACCGTCACCTTCTAGGCTAGACATCATCATTAGACAGAGTTTATATTAAATCCTGATTAAACATGGGGAATTTCAGTAAATACGTAAAAATCACATCTACTAAAGGGATAGTTCACTTGTTTTATCTTACCTCATGGGCATCCAAGATGTAGGTGTCTTTGTTTCCACAGTATTTTCAATTTTGATATCTTTAGGTCAAACCGTTCTTGTCAGTCATATAATGGAGGTCTATGGTCACCACCTCAAAGAGCATGCACAGAGAAGTCCAAATGAAACATGATTTAATGACTTGAAATGTAAGTACACATGGATGGCCTAAGACATGAAACGAGCCCGTGTCCTCAAGTCACTTGGACGTGGCTGTGGTTACAAGAGGTAAAACGATATAAATACTGTTTATTTTCTCACACAAACCACTCGTTTCGTTTCTTAGGCCATCAATGTGTACTTACATTTACGAGTCATTAAATCATGTTTAATTTGGACTTCTCTGTGCATGCTCTTTGAGGTGGTGACCATAGACCTCCATTATATGACTGACAGACAAGCAACGGTTTGACCTAAAAATATCAAAATTGAAAATACTGCGAAAACAAAGACACCTACATCTTGGATTCCCTTGAGGTAAGATAAACATACCAAAAATTCATTTCAAAGTGAACTATCCTTTAAAACTAACAGTTTCCGTTCAGGCTTTTCGAAATCTCGTATCATTCTAATTTACCTGAAGTGGTTTGCTCTGATGATCGGTGAGAGGACGTGCGCAAGTGCAAAATGTTTGGGTGCTTCTACATCCATGTTATTCACCTGTCTGAGTTTAGGGATAAGTTATGGAAGGGTTACGGTTTAGGGGTTGGGATTTTTGGACAGGAATGTTGAACAAAATAAATGCGTTTTATTATATAGCCTACTAAACTCGGATTCGCTTTTAGAGACTATTGAGTGAATCGAATATAGAAATCCCTTTCATTTTCCTAACCAACTTGAACACCATCCCCTCTCAAAATTATAATGAGTTTTCAAGCAACATGGATGAATATTTTTTTTATAAGGGGAAGAACAGGGCCTTCATCATCACCATCATCATGATGAGCAGAAGAACTGTAGGAGAGCCGTCTTATATGTGCTGAGTCTGAGCTGTGCTGACGTGATGGGGCCAGTCACGCAGAGCCACAACTCCTCCAACACACACCGGCCAAAAGACACTGGAATCCGGGACTCCAGACGGCTAAATATAGCATCATCGCTCACTGCCAGTGTGTGTGCGTGTGTGTGTCATATTGCAGGCAGTATAATTTGTGTGTTTAGGGGAAGGACCATTTCTTGTTGCATTGATGTCTTAATTTCAAGCTTACTTGTGTCATAAGCTTTTCATAATAATAAGTCCCATTTGCGTCAGGATCTCAAATAAGGTCTCTTTAATATCCCAGGTATTTCTTCTGCACAGCAGTGGCCGTGTTTGCATGTACATAATATTTTAATTAATAAACATATTTAAGCCTTTATTCTCAAAATGAGGGTAACATGTTTCATATGTTCCTATAGCACAACAGGCAGAACATGACGCTAGCAAAACCAAGATCAAGGGTTTGTTTCCCAAGCAAAACACACACTAACAAATGTAGTTTAATGCGCAGTAAGTCTTTCTGGATAACAGCTCACCCTTGTCACTTGTAATCTTAACACCATTTACTATCACCCTTTTAAAAACAAATTCCCTACATGACAGAACTGTTTCTGTTAACACAATCACTCAAATGTACATTGCCATTAGCATTAGCATTAGCATTGTATTTAGGTATCTCTTATCACGTGGAGACTTGAAAATTTAACGAATGAAGGTGTAAAGACAACAAGCCACAAATATCCAGATACTATCAGGCGTATAAACTACCATGTCAACATACTTTTTTTGCACTGGACCTGTCCATTGTTTTACACATTAATAAAACAACTGGGAGAAGCAACAATGCACTACTGGAGACCGCAACAACAATACAGTTAAATGTATTAAATGCTTTTGTGAGGGGATGAAAATTGAAAATTCTGATATGAAAAATGATCATCTATTCACCCTCAAGTTGCTCCAAACCTGTAAGAATTTCTTTCGTATGAAGACAAATGAGTAGCCTAACCATACAGTTGATGGCCCACATTGACTAATACCATGGGGTCCACTAACTATTTGGTCATTGACAACTTTCAGAACATCTTCTTTTGTGTTCAATAGAAGAAGATAATTCTTACAGGTTTGGAATAACATGAGGGTGAGAAAATTAAATGATGGCAGAATTGTCATTTTTGGGTGAACTACCTCTTTAGAGGATACCTGAAAATTAAAGCACATACAAAGTACAAATACATAACTTCTAAGAGAGTTAGCTCAGACCAAGGCCAAAACCAACACTTTCTATTGTGCATGCATCTGTTGGCCATCTCTGTTGGTCCACCGGTTTGACCAGCGCGACTCTTTTTCTATGGTTCGTTATGTCATGAACCAATTTTTTAAACAATTTTACCTGCATGCACATTTTTACAAGCTAACAAACAAAGTTAGGTAATTTATTGGAACTTTTCAGCAATTTCATGGCTTACTCTTTGACAACTACAACGTTTTTCTCAGGCACTCCTTACTTAACATAAGACTGCCAGAAAGAGTCAATAGCTTTCATATGACTTTCAAAATAAAGTCTCGATTCAGAAAAAAAAAAATAAACAAACATAATCTTGTAGTTTCTTTGACCCCACCAGAGAAACACTGCGCTAAACACTAAGAGTTTGCGTTAAGAGTGAAATATACTTTGAGCTTAAAGGAGACTCCGGCGCAAAGTGAACCTTTGGTCTAATTACACATTGTTACATAGTCAACCGTTATCTGAGAGTTTTGTTTTCATGATTGCCGAATGTAAAATAGTTTTATCTATAAAAACAGTTTTAGCCTATAATGCTAGTATAACGCTAGTATATAGGGCATAGAGTAACGACAAATAAAAATCGCTTGTTATTACCTCTAACAAGGCTCAAATAGCCCCACACTAACACGGTAGCATAATAAGGGTCCCTACATTCAAACCGAAGCATTGAAAACTTTGTCAGTGTCCATACAGTTTAATAAGAAGATATTTCATACATAGTCAACTTCACGAAAACAGGAAGAAGCCATCTTTGAAAATAGTCTACTACCAGTCGATCTACGAACACTTGATCCAAGTGCGCTGAACTGTGCAGAATCTCATATGGTCCGTTATTTCCGGAAGAAAACACAAACCATTTTCTTCTTCTTCAGTATGTACATGTAGCCTACTGTTCGCGCTCACCTGATCACCTTATTCACATCTCACCAGCGCACTTGGATTGAACGTTGTAGATCGAACTGGTAGAGACTATTTTTCAAAGATGGCTTCTTCCAAAAGACATAAACCAATATGAATAAACCAAGGTGTCATGATTATAAAGTTGTCATGTCAGTCTTATGCACACCCCTTCAAGTAAAGTGTTACCAAAATTCCCTGAACTTCTGAGACCTCCAATCCAGGCTTATTGGAGAAAACATGCCTTTGGCAAAATTATATTATGTTGCTTCTTGCATGTTTTGTGATGATTTCAAAGCAAATGTCAAGTGACACTAAAATATTGTTTGGTTTTATCCAAATCAGATGAATGTTTTGGAAATTAAATGTCTGGTGAGCGGTGCTAAAAGTGTTTGAAAAAAGCACCTAAACTGAAACTCTACGCATACCTACCAATAGTGTTAACAAAGCAAACATGAAGTAAAAACACGTTTGCTGAAAGCAACCATGCCGTTAAGCTTACTTCTACAAAGCATCTGAGCTTTATAACTTCTATCTGTCATGAGCAGCTGCACAATAGAAGATGCACTGAAGATGAAGATATATCTCTAAAAATCTTTAATTCAGAACTCACGGTACAGAAAACACAGGAGAAAACAACCACAAAGCGTTTGACAAGACAGAGACTGAGACTGAACAGAACAGGGAGTGTAAATACAAGAGGAGCTGGTAATTAATGAGGACAACATTTGAATGGGTTTAATAATCAGACAAACTGGGAAAACTGGCACTGAACTAAAACACAATGAGACATAAACGTGATATTATCAAAAATCTGCTAAGGGGAAAGTAATAAATACATGTAAAATATACCATCTTTTATAGCGGATTTCACACGAATTGGGATTTTAGTGTTCGCTTTCTTCTGGCAGCACAAAAATCAAACAGCCAAAATGTCTCGAACACTGTCAATACAACATTTGCTCTTTCAGGCCTTCTATAACAAGTGTCAGTTGCTTGAAAAGAGAACGACTGTCTTCCTGCTCGTGTCCCACATCCCTCTTAAACATGCAGAGTGCTAGGCTATATGACACATCTTCCTGGGAAATATACTGTAATACGAACGTTTTTTAAATATATGTAACTTTGTTATATTATTTAGGTTACCAAAATGTACTGATATTTTTTTCAGTGTTTTCACAGCTGTAGTGTGGTGTTTCTACTTGCCGAAAGTGCTCGAAATAAACACGTGTGTGCTACAAAGGAGGTTTAAAGGGTGGTTCAGGATTTTGGAGAGTTAGCCTTAGTGTTATTTATCAGTGGAGACAGTTCCCTTTCAAGGGAACTTCCGCTGTGCGAAAATCAACACTATGGGAAACACCTTCCAGCCTGACGTGTCTGAAGCCTGTATGGTACCTAGTCCAATCTTGATTGGTGTTGCGTGATGATCGTCACACATGATGCCGCAGGTGACGTAATTCCTTTGGCCTGCTGCACATGAGAGCCTTACAGTGGTGGGCTCAAGACCAAGGGGTTTTCCCTGAGGGGTAACCCTTTACACATTATCAGAGGTAACGTGCAGATGCCTTCAGTCCTTGATAATGTGTAAGAAACCTTGGTTCCTGTCTCTAGGTCCTGTGTTGGGGGCGAAAGGCTACATCTGTATGCAGTTCCCCCCCAGTCGCTCTGCTCTCAGGGGTTCTAGAGAGGGTCCGGCGGTACGGGATCAGCTTACTCCTAGTAGCCCCATACTGGCTGGCCTGAGTATGGTTTTTGGACATCATGGGTTCTTCTAGCAGGCTATGCTTGGCAAATCCTGATCAGGCTCGAGACCTATGTGGCGTCCATAGCTGCCTTCCACAAGCCTTCAGGGTGGGCACCTTGGGAGAGCACCCACTTATTTGTTTTCCTTCGTGGAGCTAGGAGGATGAGGCCTGTTCAAAGTTCATACAGTTCAGAATTCCCTCCTGGGTTCTGACAGTGGTCCTTGAAGTACTATCCCTGGCACCCTTCGTGCCCTTGGATGGAGGTGTCTGAGAAGTTTCATGTCCTTTAAAGTAGCCTTCCTGCTTGCTATTATATCCCTCAAGAGGATTTGGGGACCTACAGGCTTTGTCGGTTGCTCCCTCTTGTCTCGAGTTCGCTCCCGGCAAAGTCAAGGCCATTCTCCACCCTAGACCTGGAAAATGTGGCACTGTCTATAATTCTTCAGGCGTTCCATCCTCCATCGCATGTGTTCGGATGAGCAAGCTAAGCAACATTTACTGTGCCCGGTCCAAGACCTGGAGGTCTATACTCAGAGGACCTTGGGCTGGAGGAAGTTGGACCAACTTCTTGTGTGTTTTGGGGCAATGAAAGGGTAGCTTCGATTTTTAACATTATTCTCTCAAGAGACATTTACATCAATAGTCTGGTGTACTGTGGAGTGAGTAAATTTGTTTTTAAATGCAGCAGTTACAGTTGACTCGCGCTGAGCCTGGCACCAGCGAACTATGCAACTGGAAAGACTGGATGAAAACTGTCTCCACTGATAAATAACACTAAGGCTAACTTGGAAATGAGGCCCGATGTCCAAAATTCTGAACCACCCCTTTATGTTTAAATAAAATAAAATGAATTCCCTCATATAGAATAAAATAAAAAAAATGTTTCGTATTTTCCACAATGCTTAACCCAAAATACAAGATTAGGCATGTCCTTCTGTCCAAGCCCATGCAGGTTGTGCAACACTCAAGACTAAGAAGCAAATATATTTATATTCATATTAAAAATGGCTAGGCTATATAAGATAAATGCAAAAAAAAAGAAAAAAAAAAGAGTATTGTATTTCCGCTGAGACTTTATAGTGTAAACATATTGAAGCGTGAGTGAGAACCGTTTGGAGGGGGATGCCAGGTGTGCAAAAAAACCCTGAATATTTGAATTCCAAAATTGAAAATCGAAAACCAACTGAACGAATATTCAAATCAGATCCAGCCCTAGTAATGGTAATGCATCTTGGCTGAGCACTTGTGATCTGGTTCACTGAAAATGACTGGTACTAAGACATAACCTTGGTTCTCTAGAAGAGGGAAAGAGAACTGCGTAATTCTTCTGCTAGGGGAAACCTCTTTCAGCTATCCCGTCGTCATAAATGACGAAAGCGGTGGTCCGCAGTGGCGCGTGGAGCTGGTAAAGGCTTCGGGCGAACGTCGAGCCTTTCACGGGCTGGAGAAGGCTTCGAGGACCAGCTGAGTATGGCACTTTGAGGCATGGTACTACAGCGGGCGGGAGTGCAGACTCGGAGAGACTATGCCAGGCGAGTCCTCGGAGTCACCATAGGCAATAGCTCGTAGCATGAGGGTAGCCGCCGCAGCGAGCCGCGAGTGCTGCATGATCCTCTCCCAGGCAGGAAACGCAGATGACATGGTGGTCCCTGTCGCAGAGTGGGGCTTGGCACGAGCCGCATGAGGATGGGATCTTTCAAAAGACGCAGCTCTCTTCAGTAGAGTGAGGTTGGGGCGAACCACACAGTGAGCAGAGAGTAAAAGAATATAGATGGCCCGGATAGCGTAGCAGGAACGGCGTCGGCAACTGAAGGCGGCGTGATGAGGCCAGCGGCTTCAGTAGAATGGCTCAGTCCTGCAAAAGGCTTTTTCCATGGCGTAGCTTCTCACAGGATCCAGCGATACGTGTGCTTCGTTTTAAGAGATGAAAAATCTGTGATACCACCCCATCGAGCTATATTTATAGGGCTAGGCCACACTCGCGTCGGTGGGAGCGTGACGCAACGGGTGCAAAGCGCCCCATTGGACCGCTCCCGAGAGGCTGCTGCAGGCACCACCAATAGGCACGCCGCCTTGCCTATGTCTGCATGCTGCCACAACGCATTTTGCAATGATTCAAAATTAAGGATAATTTTTTGGCTTTAATATCTCAAGGAAAGAGGTTTTCCCCTTGCGTAACATATTACACAGTACGAGAGAACCTCTCGGAGAGAACCCTGAGTTCTCCCATGGTCTCTGTTCATCTTCGGTTGTGTTCCTTCGTATTTCTTCGAGTATTTATCATTCAAGTCTGTTCCAGTGTATTCTCCAACGTTGTGTGATTCATTATTAATGTGTCAACCACCTGTGTTAAACCACACTGCATAAACTTTGCGAAGTGTTTGGCTTTAACTGTCAAATTTAAAGTATACTTTGTGCTTAATGTTCCAAAGAAAAAATGTTTCCAAAATTTCAAAGACCTGAGAACTTATCCACACATGGGGCTTAGCCAATCAAAAGAAGAGCTGCTGAGTAATGTTGCAAAGGTGTGACTCCTTTTAAAGGAAGAAAAAGTTATGTACTTTTGCAAACAATCTTAATAATTGGCCCAATTTCAATATGAGAATAGAATTTTCTTAGCAGAAAAAACAATTGAAACAAAACCTTTTGGAGCATATAATGTGCATGTGAGTCTATGTGTGTGTGTGTGTGTGTGTCAGAAACAGTCAGTGTAATCAGCCATACAGCAGAATGAACAATGCAAGCCTGCAGTCAAACGCATCTGTATGTTCATTAAAGCTGTGAATGTAGCTGAACACAACATCTGGATTACACAATACAGCCCACATGAACACACAACACGTGAATATGCAATCAAAGCCAAACCACACACAAATACATATGCGAATAATACTCTCCTGCATATGAAAGAAACTGCTGCATCTTCTTGAGTATTTATTCCCCATTTGTATTTCTGTTTCATGCACAAGATTTCTAATAACACAGCGTAAACATTAAGGCAGGCAGGTGAGATTTCACACACACGAATCACGCTCCCTCACGGGGATCAGAGCTCTGCTGAATGAGTGTGTTAAATGCATTTGTCTAGTAATGTGATTTCAGTTAAGTTGTGCTAAGTGGTACGTGAGCTTTCAGCATAAACCGAATCTCTGTACCCACAGCGTTTCAATGCTTAAATGCACAAGCCTCTTAAAATGTGACGGTGTGAAACTGAAGGCTTACTTGGATCCAGAGCTTTGAGAAGGTGTCTCTGTCCAAGAGGTTTCTGTGGTGGAAAGAAACAAGATGAAGAAACAGGAGTTAATAAAGTCCACATTAAAGGGTTTTAAAGAACATCAAGCTCTTCATGATTTGAAATAAAACATTAGCCTAACACAAAGCTGATATACAACACACACTCTGCATCAAGTCTTACATGTTGGTGGAAATATGTCATCCTATGTTCAGTGGTGTTGAACTCTTTATCCATTAAGGCAGGGTTTGCCAAATATTGCAAGATGAAAAACACATCATTGTGATTCAGTGCATGGCAATGCCTCACCGTGTTGATAATCGAGTCGTGATTGAAACTGTGCCAAACGCTCAGAGAGACAAGAAGTGAATCTGATATCACTCTCGATCTGAGAAGCAGATTTCGCTTTCAGAGGTTTGTCTAATTTAGATGAGGAATTAAATCATTAATTGCAGGAATTATATGAATCAACAAATAACTAAATACAAAACGATCAGTCCAAAGTATCAATGCTACACTATGAGAGAAAGAAATGTGATATAGCATATATCAGGCAGTGAATCACTGAAGGAAATCTCACACACACACACACACACACACACTGATCTCTTCTGACAGCGCAAAGTGAATCATTACATCTCTCACAGGGAAAAAAACACTGGACACACATATTCACTGTAAAAATGAATTTGCTTTATCTAATCAATAGAATTGTGGCAACAGATTACAAGTAAGATTATTACTTAAATTTAACAAATTCGAATTGAGTATTGAGTATAATTATTCCTTAAAAGTTAACCATTTAAAATGGGTAAAGTTAACACCAAAAAAAAATATATATATATATACAAAAATATCTGACTAGATGTCAAAGATTAATTAACTCTTTATTTTGCCAACATTGAAGACACCTCATGTTCACCTCAAAAAATACTGGGTTGTTTTAACCCAATTTTGGGTAAATATGGACAAACCCAGCCATTGGGTTCTATTTTTAAATTACATTTTAATTGAATAACTGGGTTTGTCCATATTTACCCAAAATTGGGTACAACAACCCAGTATTTTTTGAGTGCACTGAAGAAGAAAACCGTAATTTTATGTAATTTTCATTTAATTTTATCTATGTTTTTTTGGTTGTTGTAAGTTTTACTCGTTTTAAATGGTTAACTTTGATTAATTATTACTCAATACTAATTTGTTAAAATTCAATTAAAGATAAAGCATATTCATTTTTACAGTGTACTTCTTAATAGTGTTCTCACTTGCCAACTGTTCTCTCACACTGACTTTATCTTTATATGATGACACACCAAAGTTATTCATAACATGATTTGAATTCACAAATTATATATAAATACGTAACCAATATAAAAATATGTAACTCATCTGATTAAACAACTAAATGAATTACATTCTTTAGGCTATAACCCTAACTAAATACAGTATAACCCATAACACATACACAAACTGAATACACCCTATAAACGAAAATGAATATAAGCAATAACACATACCCAACTCATACATAAATAAATGAATATATTATAACTAATAACCCATAATAATGTATAGCCAATATAACCCAAATGCATCCCATACACTCAATATTTGTCACATAACCCCAACCTCATACAATATATAACCATTAATAAATATATCACCAATTATCCATGTGGTGAAAATCAATTTTTAATGTTGTTGATGTGTCGATGTGGTGTTTTTATTTCTTTCAATATTCCTTTAGAATTTTCTTAATATTCTTTTTCTCAAACCATGTGGTACAATTATTCGACATTTAATTACATATATATATATATATATATATATATATATATATATATATATATATATATATATATAATTGAATGTAGATAATTTACACATGGTTTGAAAAAAAAAGAATATTAAAGAACTCTAAAAAGAATATATACCGGTAAATATATATATATATATATATATACACACACACACACACACACACACACACACATATATATATATATATATACACATAGATTTGCAGTTTAAACAGTTTTAACAATATGCAGTTTAACAATACATGAATTACACTTCCAGCACAGTACAAACAACAGTAAATGTTTGCGAATCTTTTTTTCTCACGCTTGAAATGCAGCGTACACCTTTACAGTGCTGTTCCTGCGCACGCAGTGCTGTTATTTCACAGAATCATTCAGATGGAAGATTTGAATAATCCCAGCGAAGTGTGTTTGGATCAGTGAAGTGATCTGCGTGAACATGGACAGAAAAGCTTTCAGAGGAACCCTTCAGCTTTACTATCTTTACACAAATAAATCACATGCTTGTTCCTTGGACATGTAGTTGATGTCATGAATACATGTGTGATAGTCAAATTAATTAACAACATGTACTTACTATAGGGTTGGGGGTTTGGTTTAGGGTTAGTTGCATGTAATTATGCATAATTTATAGTAAAGTACATAAGTAGGTCACTGTAAAATAAAGTTACTCTGTAAATAAAAATTAAATAAAAAGATTATTGACATATTTACAATAAAACAATAAAGCTTCATGTTTTTTTTTATTGTGTAGACCTGATAATTCCCTTGATGATTGCGGTTATATTAAAACAGTCTTTGACTTGAATGCTAAATAAAACATATATCGCAATATTTCGATGAACACAAGCGGCAAAAAGTAACTTTTGGTGTTGTTTTAGCACACAAGCACTTTAAAAGCGTCATAACAATGCGAATGAACTGCTGGAAACGCATTTCCGGTTTATTTGTTTCGATTGCAAGTGACGTCGCCGGCAGAGGAGTGAGTGAGTGGAGGCGGGGCTCATTTGCATATTCAGTAGAACAGTGTATTCTAAATGAGGGTGAAGGGTGTCGAGTTACATTCAACCTGCTTTAAGACATGAATACATTTTTTAAGGACAAAAATGCTTAAATTTGTCATTTTAGTGATCAACTTTGGACTTTTTGGACTTTATTTTGGACTTTAACTAAATATATCCCATAACCCCAAAAGCATCCAAAATATCCACCGACTTGTATTCCCAAATGAACATAAACAGATAGCCATAGGCACTACTGGATATAAAACCAATAGCCTTTAAAGGGATAACTCCAGTTTTTGTTTTTTTTGGAAACAGGCTCATTTTACAGCTCCCCCAAAGTTTAACCCAGTTGGGTTTTACCGTTTTCTAAACCATTCAGTACGATTTTTCTGATATTTAGAAGAATATCAGTAACCAGACAGTTTCTGGTCCCATTGACTTCAATAGTATCCCTTTAACTCCAACAGAATACTGTATATCTATCGAACCAGAAGCCCGAACTCAATATATAACTCAATATATAATAACACGTAACTTCAACTGCATACGTATATAGCCAAATGAGGGTCCAAATGAGTATATAACCATTAGCCTTGGGTTAAAACTGAATATATAATCAACAGTGTAACTGAATAATTAACCAATTATATAAGAGCCCACATAAAAGCCAACACCCAAAATCACAACCTGTAACAGCAGGTCCAAATGAATATATAACCAATAAACAATGACTCAAAAATGTATATTTAACCCAATAGCCTCAGATGTGTCAGCAATCCAACATGCACAACTCATATAATCAATGGACAGTCTTAAATCCAACAAACAGAAACACATATAGGAGAATATACATGCTCAAACTAAGACGATAACAGGCACAAATAGAACAAAAAAAGGAAGAATATATACATTGTTTCGCAAAAATAAAGACTGACTTAATTTAGACCAAAACAATTAGACACCTTCCCCTAGGCTAACTCAGGTCTAAGGCCGTGTGTCCACCAAAGCGTTTCGAGCCAGCTGAAACGGCAGACGCTCTGCTGAAGACGCCGAGCTTTGGGCTTTAAGAGCGTTTTGGCAGCGCAGCGTTTTTCCGCTGAGACGATACTCGTTGCTATGATACAGAATATCCGCAGCACAGTTTACTTGTAGGCATAACTGATTTCGCAGATCATTTGTTTCATACAAAAAATTATTTTTCATCCATTTTATTGGGTTAGCTCCTGTCGTTGTACAGAAAAAATGTTGTGACAGTAGGTCGGTGTGGTTCTAGTCCCACCCTCTCCTCCACTGTGATTGGCTGGGTAAAAAGTGACGTGATGAGCGCCGTTTTATCCAAAGTTGAACATTTTTCAACTCTTGGCGACCAGTAAAAAACACTGGGCGCTCGGCGCTTCAGCGTGAAAAAACGCTTAGTGCCTCGTTACGCTCATGGCGTTTAAAAAATGCGGCGCTCCCGTTGAAAACAACTGTAAACATACGCCAGGCGCATGTAAAAACTAGTTATTGGACACACGGCCTAAGACTCTGTTAACCTTGGCAACCAGCAATAACAATCAGTTACATTACAAACAGCCGAAAGAAAACACAGGCGACTGTCCGCCGTATATATTCACCATTTCAGTGTCTTTAAGTTTCTCTTGGGGTCCTCCTCCTGGGTTTTTGGATATTTCCTCTTAAATATTCCTTTTACCATGTTTTTGAATTTTTTCTGTACGTCTTTAGCATTCAGCTCAACGGTTCGATTAACACTGTTAATTGTTGTAGCAATCTTTTTCCAAATGAATCATCTGTTCTTGTTACTACATTCTCCGCTAAACTTCCCAACTAAAATGTCCTTGTAACTGTTACACTCCTCCATCACACACATATTTCCCGCTGGAGTAAACTGCACTGAGCGGTTAAATGTGCTCACTCGATCCGCAATGTTTTTTTGTTTTGAAAAGTATCTTATTTTACCCAGAATGCACTGCAGTCTTCAGTGCTTTGTGGTCTGATTTAGATGTCTATCTGAAGTCTGACTATCTGCTATAGAGGGAATGCATTGACGTCACTTTCCCGCCGGAACAACCCCTCTCAGCCTGACTGAGTGGCAAAAGATCTGCTGCGTGACTGGATTTAATAGGGGAAACTGCAAAAATGCGACTAAAATGAACAATTTGATCAATTTAAACTAAATGTTGGACTCAATATAGTGTTCCTTACAACTCACTAAAGATCCAGTGATCCATGGATATTGACATCCAGCCAGGAATCGTGTCGCCTGACATTTATGTTTGCCTGATTTCGACACCGGGGAAATAAAAGCAATATAGACCTAAACATGAAGCAAATTAGCCTGTGAACGCTTTATAGAAATACAATATAGGTCTAAATCTAGGTGATTACTTATATCAGTGTTATATATAGCCTATATATCATCATATCGTCCAGCCCTAAAACTAGTTTTTTTTGGTCAGTGTTTTTTAAGAGTTGTTAATATATATATATTAGGGCTGTCAAAAGATTAATCGCAATTAATCACATCCAAAATAAAAGTTTGTGTTTACATAATATATTTGGGTGCACTGTGTATAATTATTTTGTATATATATAAATACAGACACATGCATGTATATTTAAGAAAAAAAATGTATTTATATATAAAATATATATATTTATATATAATATAAATTACATATAAATCTATAAACAGTATATAAATGAAAATATGTCTTAAATATATACAAGCATGTGTGTGTATTTATATATATAAAATAATTATACACAATGCACCCACATATATCATGTAAACAAAAACTTTTATTTTGGATGTGATTAATCGCGATTAATCTTTTGACAGCTCTAATAATATATATATAACAATACAAAATATATGGGTATGGTTTTACACCTAAATTCAGTATATTGACACACAATAATAACTGCAAATCCACCTTTCGCTGACTGGAGTCCAGTTGTTTCATTTGCTCCTCTTTCTATAGCAGTCTGTAAAAATATACCTCAGATTTTTTGTCAAATCTAGTTGTATAGTCAATTCGTAAAGCTCTTTCCCACTTTATATGTGTTGTGTCTGTTTTCCGTGAAATTCACGCTAAAAACAAATACAGCAGCTCAGTCTTTTTGCCACTCACTGTAAGGAACTGCAGGTGCTCCGGCCGACGGTGACGTCACGCGAATACCCTTTATAGCTAAGCCATAGTCAAAAAGTCTATCTTTGTGAACTCGGCTGCTGGGAAACAGGAACAACAGGAAACAGAACAGAATGTCAAAATAAGAGTCCCCATGACAGAACATGAACGTGACAGACCTACAACCGCAACAAATATATAACCCATAACTCTAACTGCACAACTAAATATCCCATGACCCCAAATATAACCAACTCCGCAAGTGAAAACATAAAACAATAAAATAAAAAATAAAAAACTCTTGAATTGAATACATGAACTGATTCTATGCTCAGCGTTTGGTGATGTTCAGGCACTCAAGACAGAAGCTCTTACGCACAGAACAACACTATTCACACAGATGATGCGCTGGCCTCACTGTATACAGAGCGTGTGTTAGGTAAGAGTTTATGTTTGTGCAGCTGACACCATCCAGCTGATGCCATCAACCACCATTCACTCCCACCGCCCTGACCCCTGACTTAAACTAGCTCACAAAAACACTCAGATACTGTACTTTTGTGTATATATACTTTATGAGACGGTGTGGCCTCCCAGAAAGGCCCTTTGAGCATTTATGGTTTAAATGTAAAGACTCTCCCTGTCCGCACCTGAAGACGGCAGACCCAGCCATTACCGGTAGCTGGAGTACAGGAAACACTCCAAAACCAGAACACCCTCATCAAACATTTACACAAAACAGCACATTCCCATTTCAAATCCCAGCACACATCCAACGCTCTCCATCACAAACACACCCGACTGCCAATCACGTCCACAACACTCCCGCTCCTCTTATGACTTAATCAATGTTTATCCCCGGTCCTCTTCCGAACTCGCTCCGCATTCATATTTAGAGCATGGTGGCACAACACTGAGGAATAATTCATGAGGAACGTAATTGTAGTGGCACTAATGAGGACGCGGATCCTGAGGGACTTTAATATGTAAACTCGCACTCGGTAAAGATCAGCGGATTGACGAGCGCATCGAGACTGACATTATAACAGTGTTAATAACACATGACATCTATGTTGATCCCAGTTGCAGGATTGTGAAAGTATGGCTTTTACATAAGTTTGATAAAGTCAGGATTGGGGAACACATTCGTTAACACTTTAGGATACTATTTACTCATTAGCATTCACATTACTAGAATATTGGCTGATTATTATTACCTATTAATCACATATTATTGCCTTATTCTGCATGACTTTATTCTACACCCCTAAATCCTACACAATACCTTAACTTAACTTCCTTACTCAATATTAATGAGCAGTAACCAGGAGTTTATTGAGACAAAAGTCATAGTTAATAGTGAGAAATTGACCCTAATCTAGTGACCAAATGTTCTTAATGGACATTATTAGAAATGATATTATAATCACAGTGATACTTAAAGGGATAGTTCACTTTAAAATTAATTTTTGGTATGTTTTAGCTTACCTCAAGGGCACCCAAGATGTAGGTGTTTCAATTTTGATATTTTTAGGTCAAACCGTTCTTGTCTATCAGTATAATGGAGATCTATGGTCACCACCTCAAAGAGCATGCACAGAGAAGTCCAAATTAAACATGAGTTAATGACTCGTAAATATAAGTACACATTGATGGCCTAAGACACGAAAGGAGCGGTTTGTGTGAGAAAACAAACAGTTTTTATATTGTTTTTACCTCTTGTAACCACAGCCATGTGCAAGTACTCTGAGGGCGCGGGTGCTTTGTAGCTGTGGTTACAAGAGGTAAAACGATATAAATACTGTTCGTTTTCTCACACAAACCGCTCGTTTTGGTGTCTTAGGCCATCAATGTGTACTTACATTTACGAGTCATTAAATCATGTTTAATTTGGACTTCTCTGTGCATGCTCTTTGAGGTGGTGACCATAGACCTCCATTATATGACTGACAGACACAAACGGTTTGACCTAAACATATCAAAATTGAAAATACTGTGGAAACAAAGACACCTACATCTTGGGATGCCCTTGAGGTAAGATAAAACATATCAAAAATTAATTTCAAAGTGAACTATCCCTTTAATACATAATTAAAAGATACTGTATTTTGCATTAGGAAGTGAAAATAGCTACATTGATAAATAAATACATACACAATAAATATTATGAAAAGAGTTCTTGTAGGAGGCCTATCTTCTTCATAAACCAAAAAATCTTTAAAACAAAATCTGTGCTAATGTTTCAGGCATTAGAGGACGAGTTTTTGCTGTCAGCTTTATTTCTATAGCGCTGTACAGATGGTTTCAGAACAGCATTACAGAGATAACAGGAAAATTACGCATTTTAGCCGTTGTTCAGTGCTAAACAACAACAAACAATTTAAAACACTAAATTTAATTACATTTTCATTTAAACAACTTAACAAAAACTATTAAATAAAGAATTATTTTGAAATATAAAATGTTTAGACGAGTAAAATTAAACATTTTAAGTCATTTATTATTTACAGTTGAGCAACTAACACATTTTACAGTGGCTTTTTGCTAAACACAGTTACTATTTAGCATTTTCCAAGATCATGTATTGAGTTTGAATGAGGCAGGACACACACACACACACACACACATATCCTGCCTTAATATTCAATAAACAAACACACCTCTGACCGGTTTATGAGTGCCGTAAGCTGATGCTAACACTGTGTGTGTGTGGGACACGAACTGACGAATGAACCGAAATCAATCACTTTTTAAGAGCAGAGAAAAGAGTGTCGTCCTGCTTGTTCTCCACAGTGTGTATCGACACGTCCTTCAAACACGGAGGGTACCCGCTTCAGTACGCCAGTCAAGTCAGTTTCAGATACCGGCCCTCTTCACTCAACCCAAAATAGCTTCTCACCTTCACAACTATTGATGCCTAACATACACATCTGCACAGACACTTGCTTCTTTGAATGTTTATGGTTAATGCTGAAAGAAAGCTCACCTCACACACACTGATGACACATTGCATACACAATACCCAATAATCATTTAACAGAAGAGGAATGTACAAATGTTGAAACTGTCAATTGGTTAAGTAAGTTAAATTATATTTCATTAATAAAAATGCATATACTGTACTCTTAGCCTACTGTATTATGCTTTGCAAATTGTTAAAATGAATAATGTTCTTAAGAATAACAAAACAATACAGTATAATGCTTTATAAAACTGCCATTTCTTAATACAAAAAACAAAACAATTTCTTTTTATTTTTTAAATATAATTTCACAGTAAAATATTGTAATTAACTGTAAGTAAAAAAAGTGAACTACTTTATTTATTTATTTATTTTTGAAAATGTATATTTTACAGGTAAAACCTGTATATTTGAAAAATATTAATGAAAATTAATATTTGTAAAAAAATGTATATTTTACATCTTTTTTATGGTAAAATATAGATTCATAATTTTAAAACAATTACCAAAATAAGTTATAATATCATGTAATCCTGAAATATCATTACTGTATTTTACAGTACATTTTTTACTAAAACGTTTCACATTTTTCACAGTGTTCAAGAAAGCCAGGCAAATCACAATGTAATACATTTCCTGCATGACTAATAAACCATGAGCAAAAGCTGATTCTTCAAGTGAATATAAATTTACATTTCTCCTCCCTGAACACCGACACACACAGCCCTGCTCTCTCATCTCAGGTGTGGATACTATTGCATTTTAATAATGAAAGGTGAATAGACTGAATTACTCTAGTTATTATAGAGTATTTACATATCAATGCACGTCCATTGTGCACTGTGAACAAAGCATCTGATTTCAATTCCGAGGTCTAAAGGAAGTTAAAAAGAATAAAACTGCTGCTTCTCAAGACACCAAACACTTCACGGATGCCACTATTATGCAATGCTGAGGAACAGAGAGCTGTCTGATGTGCATCATAAATCTATAAACACACTTTATATAGTCAGCTGCACGTTATTGTGCATAAGAGGCACTTCTTAGGCTAATACATTGTAAAAATACTTCTAGTAATGCATTACAACACATGGACAAGTGCTAAATCGTGTATTTTGATGCAGTATGCACTTAAAACAATTGTAATATCTACACTTTAAAAAATCCTGGGTTGTTTTAACCCAATTTTGGGTAAAATATGGACAAACCCAAATATTGGGTTAAAATTGTAGTTTAAAAATGTAACCCAATGGCTGGATTCTGTCCATATTTTACCCAATATTGGGTTAAAACAACCCAGCAATGTTTAGAGTGTATAAGATAATTATGATGCATTGTGTCATAGAAACATCACTAAATGACCCTTACGCAAAATTATGATTTGTTATAATAGCCTATAAGCACAAGCGATTATTTTGCAATCAAACACTAAATAATGAACTTTATAAACGCAGAGCCTTGCAAACACATTACTACGAGCAAGAATTGGCATTTAAAAAGACTATCAACTAACTGAGAATATGCAATATGAAAAAAAATGCTGATACAGCCCTCAAATTTTCCGCCATTGCATTTGAGTCTTTTGATTCATCGCATCGTGTCGTTAGGATGCATTCCTGACAGAGGCACGCGCGTCACTCACCTGCACGACACGGTGATCTCAACTTTAGTGGCGGGGATCACTCCCGCGAGCGGCTTGAAATCCGCGAGACTCGCCATGTTCACCAACCCGCTCATCACTGTGGACATGGTGCTGGGGGAGAGCTCAGGAAAGACACTGCGAGCATCCTTCACTCCGTGGATGTGGAGTGGGTGCGTGTGTAAGGGAGTCACACCGCTTCACGCGGCACGTCGTCGTCACAGGCGCGCGGTCAGTCGCACGCGCGGGAGAATTCCCTGCCAGGCACGCGCACCAGCAGAGATGCGTGAACCATCCGCTCAAATACAATCACCCAGCGCGTAACTGTGTGTTCACTGAACTATCGACAGATAGGCTATACCAATTTATATCACATCTAAAGGCATTCTCAGTTTGGCACATACACATTACATTTCACACAATAAATATTGAAATTGTTCATTATTGCACTCTTTTTTATAGTTTTAAATATTTACGCCTAAATTCATATTTTATTGATGACATATGGCCTATACTCTATGACATGTCAGAGACTGAATTAGGCTAGGCCTCAGTTATTATATTGTTTTTACATATCAATGCACGTCTATTGTGTGCTTTGAACAAAGCATCTGATTTAAATTCCAATGTTCTAAAGGAAGTTAAATAGCCAAAAAAAGAGTGAAAATCGCTTTATGAAATGCCATTATGCAATGCTGAAGAACAGAGAGCTGTCTTCACAGGCTACATCTATAACACTTTATGCACTGTGGATTCATAGCATATACATTATGATTATTCAAATGTATTAGCCACTGTAGTGTACAGGTAACAACGGGGCTAAAGGCACACTTTAAAAAGTGCTTTTCATTAGTCATATAGTGTATGATTGCAGAAAAAATAAATGCTTTTTTTTAAACATTGATGGAGAAACAGATTTTGTGTGAAAATTAATAAAAAATGTTTGTTTGTTTTAAAATCGTACAAATGTATGAGGTGGCAAGGTTGGCCTTTTACTCACACACGGGGAAAATGCCTCAGCTACGCATGTAACCATGGTTCCCTGAGAGGGGCACAGAGGCGCTGCCATCCATCGGATGCTTTGGGGAACACCCTCAGCATGACTTCGAACCTAAGCATGTATGCTTCTAGTTCAATGTTGATTGGTGCTTCAGTCACCTTGTGACTACGGGTTGGGTATCGTTTGAATTTGCAACGATTTCCGATTCCTTGTTTCGATTCCGGTTCCTAACGATTCTCGAATTCGATTCTTTTAAGAGGCAGGGTCAAAAAGTTTAGCTAACCTTGCTAACCAACAGTCTTTCTGAAGGAAATACTCCTTCTGTCACAAATACTCCTTTTGTCACAAATGTTGCATTTTGCCAGAGATTTCGTTATTTTTAGAGAAGTGAAGCCACACTTTGGACCGCCGACGTAAGCTACTCATGTTCGAACTCACGCGGTTATGCCAACAATTCCGAGTACAGACGCTTCTTCGTTGGTGTTGTTCAGCGGTTTCTTCTTCCGGTTCGACGGACTTTGAATATCAGAAACTAGGAATCGAAATTTTAACTTTTGAACGATTTCGGGAAAAACGAAAAGTTAGTCCTGGTTCCAAGTCGATACTCGATTCTCGATACCCAACCCTACTTGTGACGGATGCCAGCATAAGGTGGAAGCCGGCAACATAACAGCATAAGCTTTTGATAGGCTGAGGCAAGCAGCTCTCAGGCATGCAGGAAGTATGGCAAGAGGACATGTACGACTGGAAAGCTGGAACTGGTTAGATGTAATCAATGACCAGTGTCTTCTAAAGATAAAATGACCTTGCTTGAACAACACACACACACTCTTGCAGAGGAAACTCACACAAGATGGTTTTAATGTGAATGTGATACTTTGTGAAGTGTTTGATATCATTTCGAAAGTCTCAGGGTGACTGGTAATAATGTCTCATTTCCAAAGAAGTAAAAGAAGAGGTAATAAGGTTTTTAAGAATATAGAAATATCTTGCACACAAAAGGGTGTGCCTTTGAGTTAATCACCTTCTACCTTTTGTCTGAATGCAAACTCTCCTTCCCCAGTAAGCATGGTGGAGGGATTCAGTCCATTGTAGTTTGGTGATTAGATCAGGTAAGGTCTGGCTCTATGTAAGGAGGTGCAGTGGGAGAGTTCAGGGCTGCCATTCTGTTTTCAGATCAGCCTGTGAGGCTGGGAGTTTTTTTACTCTCAGCCTCGCGTAGCCATGTCAGGTAAAATGATTCTTCTTTGTTCAAAAACATTCAGATGGTTTGCATTGATTATCTTGTGGAATTGTAATAATACATTTACCTGACATAATAAATTGTTATACTTGATTATTCTAACAGACTTTGACTTTATTTTCATTAAGTTAAAAGGAATAGTCAAGCATTAACATATTGAATGATGCACAGATATCATTGATAAACCCTTTTTCATTTTATGGAGTCAGATGAAACGAGTCAATATATAAGATTAAATGTGACTCATTTAACTAAAATTCACTTTGCCATGGAAAAGACGGAACATGCCTGAAAACCTTCACCACGAATCGGAATCGCCATTGGACAGAATTCGTGGCCCTTTTTACAGACGGCAGGACGGCCATGCTGACAAATGCCTGTCCTGGTGTGAAGCTGTCCAAGGCACAAGTCAGGACAAAAGAACCTGGGACCCAGGTCAGAAGTCCTTTTAGGCAAATCGTGCCACTGGGCAGCCATCTTGGCAATGCCTCCGAGCAGCTATTTCAGACTAACAAGACTGGACTCATTTCTAAATGAATGGGCAGAGACTCAGAACTGCACTTGGTCACCAGGACACACAGGACACCGGGATTCTATACATACAAACTGCTTGTATAGAAACAGTGATGAAAATCGCTGAAAAAGTTTGATGTCTTTGCCCCAAAATAAGGTTTAAACACCTTTTCCCCACAGGTTATACTCTTACTGTGCATGCGCAAGGGTTCTCTCGCTCAATCGCGCATGTTACTGCTCGCTCGCTCTAGATTCCGGGAGATTTTCAACTTATTTGCGGTCATCAGGGAGCCGCTATCAATCTGCGTGAGACTCCCGAAACTTCCGGAGACTTGCAGATGTCTGATATTTACACAACTAACACATATCAAATCTGCCGCTTTTTCAAAACATATTTTCTGCTGTCTCAAACCTCAACTGTGCGCATGCGTCGGTGGAACCAGACGATAGGGTAAAATGTTTCCCGGCTGCCTGTTAAAAGCAGACGATTGGCTTTCCAGGCGGGAGGGGTGGGGCATGTGCATACAACTGCCATCTTTGGTGTTACGGGTTCCCTAAATAGTTGAATTAAGGATTGAGGAAGTGGCATATCTCTATTTAAATAGTCTCTGCCCAGGTCCAGGCTATAAAACCCTAAAAATGTGTGCAGGGAGGACCACTACATCACAACCTTCCTGCAAGGATGCCCCTGACAACAATGCTCTGGTAGAAGCAACGCTTCTCATGTAATGTGCCCTGTCTTAAAGAGGTGAAGGCAGACCGCGCACCTCATAAGGAAAAAAATAGCTTCCACAGTCTACCTGCTGATTGTTTGTTTAGTAACCGTGGACCAGTGGTTAATTTGTTCTAGAAAATGTTCAATATTGGATTTTTGCATTGCAGCATTGCTTTTAAATTTTTGCGCACAAAAAGTATTCTCGTCGCTTGATAAAGTTAAGGTTGAGCCACTGAAGTCACTTGGACTATTTTAAAGATGTCTTCAATTACTTTCGAGGCCAGCAAGTTTCATTCCCTCAAGAAGCCTATGGACTAGTATGCAGGAGTGATCCAGCTCTCAGATTTCATCAAAAATATCTTAATTCGTGTTCAGAAGATGGGTGAGGGTGAGTAAATACTGACAGAATTTTCATTTTTGGGTGAACTAACCCTTTAAGTTGTATGGTCAGTGTCGGTCAAAGTACCATTTAGCTGCTGTTTTTGATCATTGGTGGGTATCTCAGGTACATAACCCAGCTTCGGGTGGAGAATAATATTCACTCTACACAGGGGAAAGCTCAATGCAGGAGGAGTTGACTGACAGGGCCTGCAGATCTCCTACTCTCTAATTGCTAATAGAAACACCATCTTTAGATCAATGCACATATTTGCTAAAAAGGTGAAAAGGATCAAAAGGTGGCCAAGGACAACCCTTCCAATGTGATGGATAGATCCCAGGATGGGACACTGAACCTGAGACATCGGTCTCATCCTCAGTGTACCACGAATGAAATGAGACACCAAATGGTGCTTCCCCAAAGATCCACCACCCACATGTGTGTGGAAGGCTGCAATGGCAGCCACAAAAACTGTGGACGTGGAATGACCGACAGAAAGTGTTCTTGAAGAAATTCCAGCACTGAAGCCACTGGGCAGTTAACTGGGTCCAAACTGTGCTCTCTTGACCATAAAGTGAATACCATCCACTTTAAAATATAAAGTTTTCTTGTGAAGGAAGCTCAAGAATTGAAAATGGTCTATTTGGTGGAGAAACCTGCATTTATGAACTGATCCCCTTTAGAGGCCAGACCCAAAATTTACACATCTCCTGCAGGGGGTGAAATATTATGCCCCCACCCTGTGATAGAAGGTCCCTCCTGACTGGAATCTCCCAAGGGAGACCGTCTAGGAGAGCTGAGCCCAAGCTTTGGTGTGGTCGAGCACGACATCTCCTGAGACTGGGCTAATATTAACCAGTCGTCTATACAGTTAAACTGATGACCTGGAGTCAGAGGAGCCAGAGCTGCATCCATACACTTCATGAATGTGTGAGGAGATAACACTAGGCCGAACGGAAGAACACAATGTTGGTATGCTTTGCCCCCAAAAGTGAACCTCAGGAACTTACTGTGTTGTTGAAGGATGGAAATGTGGAAGTATGCATCTTTCAGATCAATCATGATAAACCAGTCATCTGACCTGTTTTGATACACAATAAACCTGTAAACCTGTACTCTAAACCTTTATCTCTTCAGAGACTCCCATTCTTTTCGGAACTATGAAGTACCAGCTGTACCCGGTATTTCTCTCTGGTGAATATATGGCCCTCTTTGCCAGAAGAGAAAGCGCCTCCTTTCTACAACCAGAGCCTGCTCTGTGCCCATTATCATGATCAGTAGCCCATTGAACCTGGGTGGCTGACGCCAAAACTGGATTCTGTCTCCTTTCTGTAGTGTACGCAGGACCCACTGAGACACACTTGGTATTGCTCTCCAGGCTGCCATAAAGTCTAGCTTAATAATTAAGGAATTTAAAACTTTGTCCTCCTCAAGTGAACGATACTGCAGGGAAAACCCAAACTGATATTTCTTAGGCTACCTTGAGGAGGGTAAACCCCCATGACCGCAGCATTTTCAAGCACACAATGAGGTTTGGGTTCATTGGAAATCACTTTTGCCCTGAAGCACCACCAGCGAAGTAGTAGTACACTCTCAGAAAAAAAAGGTACAAAAGCTGTCACTGGGGCTGTACCTTTTCAAAAGTATATAAAGGGTGCATATTGGTACCTTAATAATGGTACATAATAGCACCTAAAATGTACATAATAAATGTACATAATAGCACGTAAAATGTACATATAGCACCTAAAATGTCCATATTAGCACCTAAAATGTCTATAATAGCACCTAAATGTACATATTAGCACCTAAACATCCATATTAACACCTAAAATGTACTGTACAAAATAGCACCTAAATATACATATTAGCACCTAAAATGTACATATTAGCACCTAAATATCCATATGAACACCTAAAATGTACTGTACATAATAGCACCTAAATATACATATTAGCACCTAAAATGTACATAATAGCACCTAAAATGTACATATAGCACTTAAATGTCCATATTAGCACCTAAAATGTCCATAATAGCACATCAAATGTACATAATAGCACCTAAAATGTCCATATTAGCACCTAAATGTCCATATTAGCACCTAAAATGTCTATAATAGCACCTAAAATGTACATATTAGCACCTAAATATCCATATTAGCACCAAAAATGTACTGTACATAATAGCACCTAAATAAACATATTGGCACCTAAAATGTACATATAACACTTAAAATGTACATAATAGCATCTTAAATGTACATATTAGCACCTAAAATGTACATATAGCACCTAAAATGTCTTTTAGCACCTAAATATCCATATTTGCACCTAAAATGTACTGTACATAATAGCACCTAAAATGTACATATTAGCACTTAAAATGTATATAAAATGTACATAATAGCACCTAAATGTCCATATTAGCACCTAAAATGTCCATAATAGCAACTAAAATGTACATAGTAGCACCTAAATATCCATATTAGCCCCTAAAATGTACTTATTAACACTTAAAATGTACATAATAGTATCTAAAATGTACATAATAACACCTAAATATCCATATTAGCACCTAAATGTCCATATTAGCACCTAAAATGTAATAATTAGCATCTAAAATGTACATAATAGCACATAAAATGTACATAATAACACCTAAAATGTCCATATTAGCACCTAAATGTCCATATTAGCACCTAAAATGTCTATAATAGCACCTAAAATGTACATATTAGCACCTAAATATCCATATTAGCACCTAAAATGTACTGTACATAATAGCACCTAAAATGCCCATATTAGCACCTAAATGTCCATATTAGCACCTAAAATGTACTGTACATAATAGCACCTAAATATACATATTAGCACCTAAAATGTACATATTACCACTTAAAATGTACATAATAGCACCTAAATGTCCATATTAGTACCTAAAATGTCTATAATAGCACCTAAAATGTACATATTAGCACCTAAATGTCCATATTAGCACCTAAAATGTCCATAATAGCACCTAAAATGTACATAGTAGCACCTACATATCCATATTAGCACCTAAAATGTACTGTACATAATAGCACCTAAATATACATATTAGCACCTAAAATTTACATAAACACTTAAATTGTACATAATAGCATCTAAAATGTACATAACAGCACCTAAATATCCATATTAGCACCTAAATGTCCATATTAGCACCTAAAATGTATATAATAGCACCTAAAATGTACGGCATAGCTTGGTGAACAATGTCAGGGCTTCTGGTGACAACGCAGCGTCAGGGGAGAGATAAGCAGCCAAAGTCTCTTCAACCCTTGGCTTCATCCCATAGCCATTCTCCTTAAGCCCAAAAATGATGGACTGTGTGATTAGATATGAAGGAGGAGAATGGCTTTTTTCACTATCCCGACACCTCAGTGTGGAGAAATCATTCTCATTGGATTATAAGAGCAGACTGATTCCTATAAAAAGAGGGAATTGCTTCCAATCATTGTGCTTTTGTGTTCGCAATGGTAAACTCCAAAGAAAGATCATCGCTTTGTATCAAAATGGCCTCACATGTAAGGAAATTGCTCCAAAGTATATATAATTTACCGGATCATCAAGAACTTCAAGGAGAGAGGACTGTCTTCTCCTGAGTCACCGCTACATAATCGTCTCATCAGTGCAGAGCTGGGTGTCAAGAAGGGAGCAAAGAAGTCGCTTCTCTCAAAGAAAACCAACAGGGATAGACTGAAATATAAGGATAGGACAGCAGAAGACTGGTGCAAAGTTGATTTCCCCTCCGACTGTTTGGGACAATCTATTGTCCGAAGAAGGAAAAGTAGAACGCTGACATGAGTCCTGTTTCGTACAAACAGTAAAACATCCAGAGACCATCCATGTGTGGGGTCGCTTTTTATCCAAGTAAGTGGGTTCTCTCACAATTCTTCCTTAAAGAAACTGCCAGGAATAAAGAATGATATCAAAACCATTCTTCCAACGATCCAAGAGCAATCTGGTGATGATCTGTGCACTTGATGGTGATGATGGAGCACCAAGTTACAAGGCAAGAATGATAATGAAGTGGCTTGGAGATCATTACATTGGCATTTTGGATCCATTGACAGGCAACTCCCTGGATCTTAAATCACATAGAGAACATGTGGCCAATCCTCAAAAGGCGAGTGGACAAACAGAAGTTTGAAGTTTCAAATCTAAGCACTTATAGGCAAGAATGGATCTCCATCAGGCAGGATTTGACCCAGACGCTGCTATCCAACATGACAGAGCGAATTGCAGAAGTCATGAAAAAGGGTCAACACTACAAATATTGACTCTTTACATAATGTTTTTGTCAATTAAAGCCATTAAAAACTGAATTAATTTCCAGTTTACCACAGAAACATGAAAAAAATACATATAGAAAAACCAAAATACAAAACACACAGTGTGTTACTGGCCAATGCTTTTGGCAATGGCTTTACTCTTTTTAGTGCACAATTTTCACTTTTGGATGAATCATTCTCTTCAGTTGAACCCTATATCCATAACTAGATCTGTTCGCACTTCTCTATGCAAGAAAAGAAAAATGTGCCATCCAGCTATAGTGTGTGTGTAAAATGAGCATGTGATGAGTCATCTTATAACCCTCACATGTATGTGTGTTCACTGCAAACTGCCCTCTCTGATCAGTGTGATGCATTTTGAAGCCCACAAATTCTTTTTCGGCACACAAACATATTGATGTCTGATTAAATTGAATTGAGGTTATGTTTTCTCACATAACACCTGAAATGTGAGGGCAGAGGTCCACTCCCACTGTAGCTATTATTAGTCACTCTCATGTTCAGGTGATTTCACCACAGGTGTCACACAGATGCTGTGGATTCATTCTGGCCTGGACTGACATTATACAGTGTTTGGTATATGTGTCATACCTCAGAGCACCTGTACACACTCAAGTGTGCTTTACTGCCAACAGAGACACACAGAGCAGTCTAGTGCACTAAACCTCTCACACTCCCACCAACAGCATTCACCACAGCAATCCATCAGTGTACTTCTGTGGAAAACATTAACATTTACTGTTTGTGAATAAACTTCATGAACATTACTTACAGTGCCATTGCATTACATTAAAACAATTGTAATAAAAAAAAAAAGACATGAACAAAAGCAAAACATTTGACAAAAGTTTACTGGCATTAACCCCTATAAAGCCTACTGTATCATATTTACTAGTAAATGCAAGTATAACCTTTATATTTTATATTATTATTATTAATATTATATAAAACTTACCTTTGCTCACTGACCAGAATGACGTATTTAAAAAAAAAATTTGCAAACTTTATAAATGAAAAATATTCCGGCGACGATCGTCGCGACGGTTCCTGCGCTACACACGTTCACGGGTGGTGGAAGTCGGTGTACTGTACGTAGCATAGGAACTGTCGTGACGTCGCGGCGTTTCCTACGCTATGTCAAACCTCGTATGCCGACTTCCATCACCCGTGAACGTACGTAGTGTAGGAACCGTCGCGACAATCGTTGCCGAAAGTCAGATATTTAAAAATCATTTTTGGCCGAACTATCCCTTTAAGCAGAAAATACTCAGCAATGCTGTCAAATTATGAATTTACACATGGATTGTCTAAAAGCACATTAAAAACACCACATAGACACATAAACATTAAACTGTATTGTATAGTTTTAAACAATATAATTATTAAAAGCCCCTATCATAGCATTTGAAATGTTCCTATTTTTGTTTTGGGAGTTCCTAAAAACAGTTTAACGGGCATGCAAGAATAAAATGCACTTTATTTGTCTTATAATATGCATTCATTTTTATCTGATTTGCTCAACGACTCCCAAATGATTCGTTCGACGATTCATTTTCCCAAACACCTCCTTTGAGTGACGCGATCTGCGCGAATGGTCAAATGACCCAGTCAGTTGTAAACGATTGTCAGAAACTGAACGATCACCATTAATGGATTATAGCTTGTCAAGTGTTGAAAATTGTATTCAGTGTTTGAACAAAAGTGTCAGAAAAAGTGCACTTTCCACACGGTCCCTTACTCGCGTCTCCGTCAAGAGCGAGCTTTCCCGGCTGAACTCACATTGCGCGGCTTTTGAGGGGCAGTGCTTAATTATTATATAGAGCGAAAATACGGAAAATTGAAGTGGGGGTTGACTGCTTTTTTCTTTGCATGATTGTGTTTATGGGGTGCAATATAACATGTATTCGTGGTTTTTCTTTTTTTAAAAGTCTTATTTTTCATAAACTTTACCTTTATTGTCAGCCAGTGCTCTCCTCTGTCCCCTGAACGAGCGGTTCACTTCCTGATTCTATGAAAACACTCCCTCAGAAACGGGCGGTGGGCTCAGATTGGTTAGTTTGGGCCGGTGTGTTGTGATTGGCTAAACTGTCGCTCACGTTGTCCGGAAGGTTAACGCCCATTACCTTCACGGGCGAAACGTGCATGTCATGAGCTCCGGTCCAGATGTAAATATGTGTCGAACTGCAGTATCAGTTTCAGGCAGAATCAGACCGAGAAAGCCGCGATGAAGAGAGTCAAACAGAACCTCACCACACACGGCTCTAACTAAACGTTTCTGAATGATAATTTGCTAAATTTTTTTTACTTTATACACGTTTGTTTTACACAATAGCATCTGACTGGCAACAATAGCAACTGACTGGCTACTAATGTTATACTCAAACAGCGTTGGCAAGTTTACGTTCTTGATTAAAATCGAAAATAACGTAATAAAACATATAAACATTAAAAATACATTTACAACATTAGTACTTATACAAAATTCATGTTTGTACACGGTTGTCATAGACACGAAACAGCATAACTAAGTGGCTAAAGCCAGCGCTGGCATTTGATAAAACTAAAACTAAAACATTACGTCTGAAATTATTCATGCAAATACATTTAAAATGATGAAGTCTTAGCCTACTTACAGATTGTGTCCCAACAACTGCTGCCTCTGGTTTTAAAGTTGGATCTGCTTCATGTTTTAGTAACAGTTTCTTGTTGAATCCGGTGTTGAATTCGTGGAGATTCTGGAAGCTGTCTTCCGTAAAATGCGCAGCACAGAGAGCTAGATTACGATCGTCACTTTCAGGAATATAATCAAACATAAATTGTATCCATTGTTGATGAAGTACAGCGTCCGTGGGAAGTTCGAGCACAGAAGACCTGACAGCTGCGTGAACACAACACACTCGACGTGCTGGAGGTTGGAGCTGCTGAAACATGCGCATGCCCTTTCCTGCATATTCCGGAGGGAGGGGTTGATGTAAATGTGTGGGTTCAGTGACGTACCATAACCCAGCTGTAGTCCCAATCGAGTCGTTTTTGTAGGCAATTATACTTCCTGATTTTTAAAAGACGATATCTCTGCTTACACTGAACTTTCAGTGCTGCAACTTGCAGATACTGTTCATGCACCAACAGCAACATTACACACTATTTAAAATCAAAAAAGGGAAATGGCAGTCAACTCTCTTTGACTCTCTTCATCGCGGCTTTCTCGGTCTGATTCTGCCTCATACTGATACTGCAGTTCAACACATATTACGGGACTGGAGCTGAGCTCATTATATTGCGTTTCGCTCGTAAAGGACAACGTGAGCGACAGTTTAGCCAATCACAACACACCGGCCCAAACTAACCAATCTGAGCCCACCACGTGTATCTGAGGGAGTGTTTTCATAGAATCAGGAAGTGAACCGCTCGTTCAGGGGACAGAGGAGAGCGCGGCTGACAATAAAGGTGAAGTTAATGAAAAATAAGACTTTAAAAAATAAAAACCACGAACGTTATATTGCACCCCATAAACACAATCATGCAAAGAAAAAAAGCAGTAAACCCCCCCTTTAAATAACTTTTGGCTTAGTCGTTTAGGAGGTAATTGCCATTTTTTCAGTGAATGTCTGGGAAATATCAAAAACAAATCTAACTTTACCCCGCTTAGAAGCTTCACAGAGTGTACACAAGAACATAACAACAAACATTTTTAATAATACTTACAGATTGTGATTCGAAGGAGGACGAACCTGATCCACACTGGATACTGAGCCCTCATTCGGGAACAACCGGCTTGCGAATCCACATTTGAATTGAATTAATTTATGTTTTTGAATGATTCGTCATTAAAATGACAGAGAACACAAGTTTCGGGCTGTACTGTTGTGGTATCGATTGGAAATATTAACTCTAACCACTGATTCTTCACATGCTCGTCCCTGGGAAATGAAAACAAGTGGCTGAACTGTCTTTGTAATGTAAAACACAGCGTCTTCTCGACATGACGATATTCAGCTGAAGTATTTAAATGTGTTCTAGACTTCTAAACAGCTAATGACTCGTTTCAAAAACAATTCATTTCACAGACTCAGAGTCGACTCTCACTTTTGAAAGATGATAACTTCACTTTCAGATATAAATCTTTGCAGTATGTTTTCATTCCCTTAGAGCTATATTCCACACATGAACAGTCATTTTCAAAAATCCATGATAGTGGCTCTTTAATGTATTCAATGCCAGAAATAAACAATTCCTAACAAGTTTTAACAATATGAGATAAAAACTTTTTTTTTATATAAATTCAGGTTGGACCCGGTTGGAAAAGAGCATGTCACACTGCAGAATCCCATTTCATATGTCAAGCGTTTTAGACTTTTGCCATTAATAATTGATTTGTTCCTCTGAGCAATGATGACAATGATGTTGCGTTTCTGTCTTTGTTCTGGCATTTGCGGCCATACATAAAACACAGTTTCTTTTAAAGAGAATATTTGACAGCGACGACCAGAGATGATAAATATTTGACTAAGGTTTCCATGCTTCTATTAAGTGGCCCGTGTGTCAGAAAACAGGAAGCCGAAATCATTCTGATGCAGCTATTCTGGTCGACGGCATTGAGAGGCCAGGTGTGGAAACTTCATGATTCAGTGGTGTGTGTAGGACAGGCGCGCACACGGACACACTGATGGATTACACAAATTAAAACATCCTGGATCACAAAAGAACTTGTCAACCTCAAGAAAAGAAAGGATGGCGCTCAGAAACACAACGTTAACTTCACCTAATCATGATTTTCATAAAACCAAGCACAGAATTATCTACTTTAGTGTCTGATGAACGCTTGCTTTAATGAATCGTCTTCATGCTGCGCTCTAGTGGACACTTTTAGTGTTGCTTTTCTTTAAAGAGACAGTACACTCAAAATAAATCATTAACATTTCTTCTGATTACTGATATTTAATATACAACATAGAGTATTATTAAAGCTATTTTGTCATACAATGAATGTGGATGGTTACAGCGCCTACATAAGCATGACATTATAGCGTTTCTACTAAAATACAGGCTGCATGAAAATGTTGCCACAAATTTATATTTGCTTACATGATTGCAGTCCAAATCCAAATTGAATATCCATGATTAATGTGTGTGTGATATTATTTTAATAAAACAAAAATCTAAATTTTGTAAGCCATGGTCACCATCCAGGGAGTTGTATGGACCACGTTTATGAAACTTTTTGGAGTTGGACAGCTCTTGTCAGACTTGGCTATAATTATGAATATAATAATCATAATTTCCCATTTAATGAACACAACGGCACTTCAAGAGTAGTTTTTGACAGACGACATTTAATTCAATTGACATCTGCCATTCAGATCACTACTGGCTCGCCCGTGTGTTGACAACCAAACCTCCGGAGACGTCACACACGGACAAAGCCAAAGCGTGGCTGCTGGAAAACTAAAAGCATTAAACAATTGTTACAAAAAGCTTTCAAGTCAGTCTTCATATGTTTATTTCATCTAGCACAATGCAGTGAGACAGTCTGACATGTAAACTACACTTAGAGAAGCGCAGTGTGCGAGTCTGGGAGAAAAGCTGTAGAGAAGTGGTACAGGCACAAGTAATCCTCTTGTCTGAATACAGTATACAATATCTAGTGTGTTCATCTGAACGCTACACACACCCGACAGGCGTAGACAGCAGAGGTTCATAGACTGATGACAACACAGGCTGAGAGTGAGGAGAGGGCTGTCAAAAGATTAATCGCGATTAATTCGCATCCAAAATAAAAGTTTGTGTTTACCTAATATATGTGGGTGCACTGTGTATGATTATATATATATATATATATATATATATATATATATATATATATATATATATATATAAATAAACACACACACATGCTTGTATTTAATTAAGAAATATTTTCATGTATATACTGTATATAGATTTATACATAATTTATATTATATATAAATATCCAAATTTAATATTTATTTTTTCTTAAGTACACATGCATGTGTGTATTTATATATATCTATATTCAAAATAATTATACACAGTGCACCCAAATATATTATCTAAAACACAAACTTTTATTTTGGATGCGATTTATCGCAATTGACCTTATGCACAGCTTCACTACTTCCTGAACTTAAGCCAGCTCCTTGTTTCCTGTCTGTCATTATTGGCCAAACTTGATTAATTCAGGTGCGTCTGATTATTGTTGCTGTGACTACTGAGGTCAGGCACACCTGGATTAATCAATTTGACCAATAATGGCAGACAGGAAACAAGGAGCTGGCTTAATAATAATAATAACACATTTTATTTAAAGGGATACTCCACTTTTTTTGGAAATAGGCTCATTTTACCACTTCCCAGAGTTAAAACAGTTGAGTTTTACCGTTTTCAGATCCATTCAGTTCGATTTTCTGATATTTAGAAGAATTTCAGTAACCAGACAGTTTCTGGTCTCATTGACTACCATAGTATATTTTTCTCCCTACTATGAAAGTCAATGAGACCAGAAACTGTCCGGTTACCGAATATTCCTCTAAATATCAGAAAATCAGCTGAATGCATTCGAAAACGGTAAAACTCAACTGTTTAACTCTGGGGAGTTGTAAATGAGCCTATTTCCAAAAAGTGGAGTATCCCTTTAACAGCGCCTTTCTAAGCACTCAAGGTCGCTTTACAGAATAAAAAACAGGGAACACAAGAGTATAAAAACAGTTGGAGAAGGACAAGAACAGTGTATTTACAAATAAGCTGGAACAGGTGGGTTTTGAGTCTGGTTTTAAACAGGGGGAGAGAGTCAATACTGAGTTCCAGAGCTGGGGAGCAGAGCGGCTAAAGGCTGGTGACAAGTCGAGCAGGGGGTACAGTGAGGAGGATGGAAGAGGAAGATCTAAGGGAGCGGGAGGAGGTGGCGATGTGAAGGCGGTCAGATAGATATGGAAGAGCAAGATTATGGATGGCTTTGAAAGTATGCAGGAGGATTTTAATTTGTATTCTGAATTGAACTGGGAGTCAATGGAGCTGCTGAAGGACAGGGGTTATATGATGAAAAGAGGGGGTTCTGGTGATGACCACGAGCTGCTGAACTCTGAAGAAGTTGGAGTTTATGGAGAGATTTTTGAGGGAGGCCAAAAAGAAGGAGTAGCAGTAATCAAGGTGGGAGGTGATGAGGCTGTGGATAAGGATGGAGGCAGTGTGAGAGGTAAGGGAGGGACGGAGGCGGTTAATGTTACGAAGGTGGAAGTATGCAGACCGGTTGATGTTATTAATGTGTGACTAGTAACCAAACTCCATCGCACACCTGCAGATGATAGGTGCGTCGGACAAGACCAGACTGGCTAGTCGTTTTAGCAGATAAGAACTCTCGCACACTATAGTTACTTGCAATATAAAATCAGTGTTTTATTCACACTCAACGTTTCGAGTCACACGACCTTCATCAGGAGTACAGTACTCCTGATGAAGGTCGTATGACCGAAACGTTGAGTGTGAATAAAACAGATTTTATATTGCAAGTAACTATAGTGTGCGAGAGTTTCTTATCTGCTATTAATGTGTGACTGAAAGGATAGGGAGGAGTCCAGGATTACACCCAGACTCTTGACCTGAGGGGAGGGGAGACCAAGGAATTGTCAATGGGTAGTGTGAAACTATTAATTTTGGAAAATGTGGCTACAAGGAGGAGTTCAGTTTTATCACTGTTAAGTTTTCAGGAAGTTTGAGGTGAACCAGTCTTTAATTTCAAGTAAGCAGTTAGTAAGGGACAAGGGGTAGCGAGGAGGTGGGTTTGCTTGATAAATAGAGCTGGGTGTCATCTGCGTAACAATGAAAATGAATGTTGAATTTGCGGAAAATATTGCCAAGGGGAAGTAGGTAGGTGATGAAAATAAGGGGGCCAAGAACTGAACCTTGAGGGACGCCAGTAGTGACAGGGCAGGGGTGGGATGTGAAAGATTTGAGTTGAATAAACTGAGTGCGGTCAGAGAGATATGAGCGGAACCAATCAAGAGGGGTATGGGGAGATGCCAAGAGAAGGGAGTCTATTGAGGAGAATGGTGTGAGAAATGGTATCAAAGGCCGCACTAAGATCAAGAAGGATGAGGATGGAGATGAGTCTAGAATCAGCAGCTATGAGGAGATCATTGGTGATTTTTATTAAGGCAGTTTCGGTACTATGGGAGGGGCGAAAACCAGACTGGAAAGGTTCATAAATACTGTTGATGGTAAGATAGACGTGGAGTTGAGCAGACACTATTTTTTCAAGAATATTAGAGATAAAGGGAAGATTTGAGATGGGACGGAAGATTATTATAGTTATTTGGATCTAAGCCAGGTTTTTTCAGAATCGGGGTGACAGATGCAGTTTTGAAAAGTGAGGGGACAATACCAGAGGAAAGAGAGGAATGAATAATGGAGGTTATGAGGGAAAGGAGGGAAGTGAGACAGGTTTTGACCAGAACTGTGGGGAGGGGGTCAAGAGAACAGGTTGAGTCAAAATGACTGGCTATTAGGGAGGGGCAAAGGGAGAGGGAGTCAAGGAGGTCGAATGTACTTGCTTATGAATGGAGTTGATTTTGTTATTAAAAAAGATAATCAATGAGTTCCAGGTCTCGACTAGAGTACATGTGGAAGGGTAGGGAATCGGGGGTTAAAAATGTTGTGCATTATTGAGAAGAGAGACCTGGAATTTCCTTCGTTAGAGCAGATGAGATCAGAATAGTAGTTTGATTTAATTAAGGCTATTGAATTTGAATAGAGAAGAAGATAAGTTTTGTGCATTTCTTTGTGAATGTAGAGACCAGTTTTTTTATAGAGGCGTTCCAGTTGGCGACCTTTGGCTTTCATGAGGTGGAGCTCTGGTGAGAACCAAGGGACCAAGGAACCAAGGAAGAGCGTGAAAAGGACACAGAACGGGTTTTGAGAGGGGCGAGGGAGTTGACAATATTGCAAAGTCCAGAGTTATAATGAATGGCGAGGTGGTCCGGAGACGAAAGATCAGGGATAGGCATATTTTCAATGTAGGAGGATATGATGTCTGGATCAATGTTTTTAATATTTCGAAACGAAATCTGGTGGACTGGCTTAAT
>JAQIUQ010004250.1:150000-212500 GCA_030378365.1 Hybognathus amarus
CTACCGCACAACAGCGAAAACACGGAAAGCAGGACATTTCCGTCAATGGCGAGAAAAGTGTTGTCTCATAAATTCTGGAAATTTCCACCCATTACAGGGGAAAGAGTCAAGTACTAAAGTACACTCATAAAGCTTAAAAAATGCATAAAAAAGGAGACTGTCTGAACATTTTAATAACTTATTAATACACTTTCAGGAGTCAGTGTCGACTCCTGCAAAGATGAAGTCTTGACTCGTCATCTCCGCAGGATAAGTGGATGCGCCGATAGAGTGGTTTCATGCAAAAAGAGCATTACTAATTCCACACAAACACTTGGATATAACAATAGCACTCATTCATCTAGGTTAACGTAAAGTGGCTAATGTTAGCCTACTGTTTCAAAAGGGAAGCCATGTTTAAGGTCAATGAATGACGACTTTCAATGCATTCTACTTCTTTCTTTGGATCTACTGAAACAACGGCTAGGGTTTTTATTTCGGCTCCTTTGATTTCAGAGCAAATGACCCAGTTATCCTCCACTATGTATTCTTTGGTTGTGATTACGCAGCCGTTCTCGAGTGTTCTGCATGTGTAATACTCACTCTGAGGCGGTAAACAGGAGACTGCTGTTGGCCGAGATGCTGTTGATGGGACTGTCATGGCCTCTGAGCTCTCCCAGCGGACTCAGGGTGTCCGTGTGCCAGAGTTTGAGCACTCCTCCCCTACAGCCGCTCAGCAGGATAGGAGACGCCGGCACGACTCCCAGAGCACAGACCCAGTCACGATGAGCGTTGGGTACCTGCTGTAGGGCAAACAACACGTCAACTCATCAGACCCAGGACAAACACAGTTTGAGCCCTGATTGATTCATGTCCTGATGAGGTAATTAGCCTCTTCCTGATTTCATCCTCAGTATGGATTAATCAACTGATTGGCTAATTGTCCTTGTGGAAGCTACTAAACTTGCATTATAATGTTGCAAGAGTGAAGCCAAAAAGTATTTAGAAACTAAAGTGACACTTTAGAATATATGTGATATAAATATACACACTCACCTAAATGATTATTAGGAACACCATACTAATACTGTGTTTGACCCCTTTCACCTTCAGAACTGCCTTAATGCTACATGGCGTTGATTCAACAAGGTGCTGAAAGCATTCTTTAGAAATGTTGGCCCATATTGATAGGATAGCATCTTGCAGTTGATGGAGATTTGTGGGATGTACATCCAGGGCACGAAGCTCCCCGTTCCACCACATCCCAAAGATGCTCTATTGGGTTGAGATCTGGTGACTGTGGGGCCATTTTAGTACAGTGAACTCATTGTCATGTTCAAGAAAACAGTTTGAAATGATTCGAAGCTTTGTGACATGGTGCATTATCCTGCTGGAAGTAGCCATCAGAGGATGGGTGGCCATAAAGGGATGGACATGGTCAGAAACAATGCTCAGGTAGGCCTTGGCATTTAAACAATGCCCAATTGGCACTAAGGGGCCTAAAGTGTGCCAAGAAAACATCCCCCACACATTACACCACCACCACCAGCCTGCACAGTGGTAACAAGGCATGATGGATCCATGTTCTCATTCTGTTTACGACCAAATTCTGACTCTACCATCTGAATGTCTCAACAGAAATTGAGACTCATCAGACCAGGCAACATTTTTCCAGTCTTCAACTCTCCAATTTTGGTCAGCTCTTGCAGATTGTAGCCTCTTTTCCTATGTGTAGTGGAGATGATTGGTACCCTGTGGGGTCTTCTGCTGTTGTAGCCCATCCGCCTCAAGGTTGTGCGTGTTGTGGCTTCACAAATGCTTTGCTTGCATACCTCGGTTGTAACGAGTGGTTATTTCAGTTAAAGTTGCTCTTCTATCAGCTTGAGTCAGTCGGCCCATTCTCCTCTGACCTCTAGCATCAACAAGGCATTTTCGCCCACAGAACTGCCGCATACTGGATGTTTTTCCCTTTTCACACCATTCTTTGTAAACCCTAGAAATGGTTGTGTGTGTAAATCCCAGTAACTGAGCAGATTGTGAAATACTCAGACTGGCCCGTCTGGCACCAACAAACATGCCACAGCTCAAAATCACTTAAATCACCTTTCTTTCCCATTCTGACATTCAGTTTGGAGTTCAGGAGATTGTCTTGACCAGGACCACAACCCTAAATGCATTGAAGCAACTGCCATGTGATTGGTTGATTAGATAATTGCATTAATGAGAAATTGAACAGGTGTTCCTAATAATCCTTTAGGTGAGTGTATAAATATATATATTTTAGTGCTGTCAAACAGATTAAAATAGTTAACTTGCGATTAATCGCAATGTTTACTATTTCTATTATAAATGTCTCTTGATTTCTTTTTGTCCCATTGTTTTTTCTCATTTTAATGCTCTGATCAACATGGAAAAGTGGATCGGCTTGCTTTGTGCAAATGTTTTTTTTTATTGAAAACAACATTGGCATATACTGTGTTCAATTTCACACTAACATTCTCACTTGGAGCAAATAATCTCTCACACAATGTAACACTGTCCATCAATAAAAGGGTGAAATAAATCCTGACGAGGTCCTGATATTGACGAGGGGTGGAGACTTCGCATCAGCTGTGTGTTTGTGTGCTTGGCCATCAAGTGGTGTTTCAGACTGGACGTGCTGTGATGATGATAGCTCCGTTTACAACGACAAAACACACAAATCACTTTGGTCTGGTCAATGGAACCATTTGGCAACGTTTTAAAACTAAACTTGCCATTCAGAATCTAATTGGCATCCATTTCGGCGTCTCGCTCGTCATCCACTCAAAACGTAATGATAACCAACTATTTGGCTGGCTTGCAAGCCCAAGCAAGTGTGTGTGGTGTGCCTGTTGTTTTGTTTCCGGTCTAGCTAGATCCGCTTGTGCCTTGGTCGACGAAAGCAACAAAACGTCCTCGCACGGCACAAGCCATTGAAATAAATGGGTTTAATAGCACCACACATAGCGCCACGCATACCACGTCCTGTTGCAAAAGCATGTGAAAAAACAACAACAAAGTTTGCTAGGCCAAAGAGACAGTTAATCGCGCAATCATTAAAAAAAAAAGTTGTATATTTAGGGGTACGACGACTGGGTGTTTTTTATTCACGAGATTGGATAGGATTGGACTAAATAATGCGCATCAGAGGGGATTTAGATGTGGGTATACACAATGCCGACTGAAAAGAAGTGGGTATACTCCGTATACCCTGCACTACACCACTGGCCTTAGCGGTCGATTACACACACACACATATCTTTAAATGATTGTCTTGGCAAGCACTGCATCTGCAGTCATTATATTTGATCAGTGCATTCGGTCTTAAAGTGAGCGCAGCCTAATAGAGCTTTCTGCAGTCTCTGTCAATAATGTATCTATATATATATATATATATATATATATATATATATATATATTAGGGCTATCAGTTAAACGTGTTATTAACGGCGTTAAGGCAAACCCATTTTAACAGCATCAATTTTTTTAATCGACACGATTAACGGCCTTTTGGCCTAGCAAACTTTGTCGTTTTTTATTTCATATGCTTTTTGGAACAGGACGCGTGCGCAATGCGCCATGAAACCCAATCATTTCAATGGCTTGTGCCGTGCAAGGACGTTTTGTTGCTTCGTCGAACCAAAGCGCAAGCAGATCTAGCTGAGCACGTAAACAAAACAACAGGCACGCCACACACACTTGTTTGGGCTTGCAAGCTGGCCAACGTTAGTTGGTTAACGTTACGTTTTGAGTGGATGATGAGCGCAAGAGCGCCAACATGGATGCCAATAAGATTCTGAATGGAAACTTTACTTAAAAGGTTTCCAAATGGTTCCCATTGACAAGACCAAAGTGATCTGTGTGTTTTGTCGATTGTGAACTGAGCTATCATCATCGCAACACGTACAGTCTGAAACACCACTTGATGATGGCCAAGCAAACACACACACGCACACACAGCAGATGATGCGAATTCTCCGCCCCCTCGTCAATATCAGGACCTCGTCAGTATTTCTTTCACCCTTTATTGATGGACAGTGTTACATTGTGTGAGAGATTATTTGCTCCAAGTGAGATTAATTTACTTATGTGTGAAAATGTGTGAAATTGAACACAGTATATGCCAATGTTGTTTTCAATAAAAAACAACATTTGCACAAAGCAAGTCGAATCCACTTTTCCATGTTGATAAGAGTATTAAAATGAGAAGAACAAATGGGAACAAAAAGAAAATAGAGAGTCAGGCTGTAATCAACCAAATAAAATCATTTTCAAAGAAACCAAAGAAAAAAGAAACATTTTTTAAAACAATCTGCATCAGAGCATTTATAAAACAACAACGAAAAACATCGAAAATAAATAAAACTATAATAATAATACAATTCTTTGAAAATTAAGTGATTTGTTTAACTGCAAGTGAGGAGCTCTGTCCTTGGTCTATTGACAGTCACAATCGCGCACCTGACCACACCACATGCTACAAAATAATATAACTACTATCTGCCACATAATGAAAAATCCTAACAAAAGCTCTCATTTATACAGGCTGTATTCTTCTTTACTTACAAAGCTATGGGTTAACTTTTGTCCAGGCCGATATGTTAGGCGTCTTAAAACAACAGACAAAATAGCCTAAAAACTATCTGAAAATATAGGCTGTGTTGTAAGATAGCATATAAGTTTAATTTCGTTTTGTTACATTATTTAGGCTACTTTCAAATGAGTCAAGTGTACAAATGAAAACCTATTAAGAACAATCTATCTGAGTCAGTATGATAAAGCCGTTAAAAGAGCTGCTCACGATCTTTTGCGCGACTAGAGTTTGATTTCAAATAGGCACGCGATGTGCCGCTCATAATGGAGCAACGCGCGGCCGCACCGTCGCCTACCTCCACAAACATGTAGCCAGACAAAAGATTTAGATTTCTTGGACATTCTGTCGACTAAAGTAGCACGTGAACTGAATGAATACAGCAAAACCACCTACCAGTACATCCCTGACTGAGCAGCAGCAGCAGCGCAGCCAGTAGGTGCGATTCCAGAGTGTGTTATGTGTGTGCGCTAAACTATGGACGCAGTTACAAGAAATAGCCTAAAAGCATTTAAAGTTGGGGATAAAACATAGGCTAATTATATTTAGAATACAGTAATAAATAACTGCTTTATAAAGGAATAAATATCAGGGAGTAAATCATTGAAAATGTATTTCTATTGGCAAAGAAAAAAAAAAATGTGACTGGTTCGACCAATAGAATTTCAGTCGACCAAGACGGCATCGAACTGATTAGTCGACTAAACGACTAAAGTTGACAGCCCTAATCAAGAGACATTTAGAATAGATGAAAATGTGCGATTAATTGAGAGTTAACTACGACATTAATGCGATTAATCACAACTAAATATTTTAATCGTTTGACAGCACTAATATATATATATATATATATATATATATATATATATATATATGTGTGTGTGTGTGTGTGTGTGTGTGTGTGTGTGTGTGTGTGTGTGTGTGTGTGTGTGTGTGTGTGTATATATATATTTAGTTGAATCATGTATAATGTTGATATAGCTGGTTATACCTGCAGTAGGTCCTTGGGGTCAGGTCCCATTTCTTAATGCCGTTGTCTCTGAGAGCCGCTAAACAAACAATCCCCCTGAACCACCAGGGACTCGATGCCGTCATAGTGGGGCGGCTCGAAGTTATGAGTGGGGCCGATGCTACCCACAGCCCTGGTTCACATCGAACATCTGCAGATACAAATCACATCGTATTTGGTAGGGGTTAAAGGACTTTTCAGTCAACACTTATGTGATTAAAGTCAAGTTAACATCGATTAGTCGTTGATGACGCCATTAATGAACAGATAAGCCTGAGAGATAAAGAGAGAGAGAGAGATATTGACTGTGAATGAATTCTCCCCCATTACAGATAGATATACAAACCTTGATGTAGTGATCCTTAGAGCCTGTGATAACCAGATCCTGTCCGTTGCCAGTCTGATCAGACAGTCAAGCACATGACTGGACCGAGATGGCCGGTTAATTTTCCTGTAGACACAAACCTGACGAAAACAGGTGGAAAACAACCGAAACTGTCAGATATCTGATGTCTCAGCTGTCAGAAAGAGTGTGTGAAGTAGCGAACGCCTACCGTCTCAGGTCCCACACGCGGACAGAGTTCCCTGCGGCAGCGTAGAGGGACGGTTCCAGACGGGTTCAGGAAGATCTGGTTGATCTGCGTTTTCCCCGGCCGGGATGGTCACAGTGCGGTTCGGTACTGGCTGCACATGGGTCACCAGCGTTCACCAGACCTGACGATCTGGACAGTCACAGACAGAGAGGTTTTGAATACCAGGAACAGGACACTCAATGGCCATTTTGATCATTCAATACATTTACAATTACTTCAATACAAGAGTGTCAATACATTTAACCAACATGGTCTCAGATCACCTGACCCAAATGAAAGAAGATCTAAAGGAAGGTGTTGGACAAGCCAAATGTCAGATTTGTATAATATGGAATAGTAATGAGAATTCAGGACTGATTTTATTCTGTGAACTGGGAATCTGCCACAGTCAAGTCACATTTATTTATATAGCACTTTTTACAATACAGATTGTTTCAGAGCAGCTTTACAGAGATAGCAGGGTTTAGAAGATATAGTTTCATAAGTGTATTGAGCTTTTGTAACAAAATTAATTGGCTTAAATCTTGTAAACGGCTTGCAAGTTTCTATTGATAACTTTTTGTCATTATTGTCTATAGATTGTGTGAATCAGTCCAGTAGTTTTGGAGACTTCTGTCTGTCAGTGATGTCGATCCACCAGAGGCTTCCACACACTGAATTTCACATAACTTCATACACACGGACAACAAGACGGTGTAAACAATCGAGTTTCAACTTCTGCATAATATGTCATAAAATATCCACCATTTTTATCAATGGGATTCAGAAATACTAATGTTGAGGGAACCACAGGACAAGAAATCCTCTTTTTCAAAACCTGATTCCTGTGGAAGCTTCTTTCCTTCTCAATAAAAAATAAAAAGGTAATTGTAACTTTTAATCTCAGAATTGTGTGATATAGAAGTTGCAATTATCTTTTAAATGTTTTATTCAGTGGCAGAAAATATAAATATATTATCCTCTAAAATATAATATTATTTTTTAATCGCCTTTTTTTATTATATCACATATTTTAGTAGTTATCATAAATTAGGTTATCATTTGAAAGCTTATAAACTCTCAATTCATCCAGTGAAAACCGTTTTATAATTGAACTTCCGTTACCATGAGAAACAGTACTTATTTTATCAGGCTCCTCCCCTTTTGGACATCATTATATTTCATAATTTATGATCAAAACCTTTTCTAATCTTGACAAAACACATATTCTCAGAAAGGTCTGAGTTCTCAAGGTTCCAAATTTTGTGACAGAATTGAAATTTGGACTGAAATGTATGAATTTGTTAAAGCTACACTGTGTAACTCTTTAGTTTATTCTTTAGCTAAAAATACTTCTAGTTCTTTCAAAATATATGTGCTCATTAATGTATATTTACTTCAGTTAAAGTAATAAAGTATTCTCGATGAGTGTATAATATGCCATTGAAAATACATACGGAGTATGGGTTCTCAGTGTCGGTCAGCATGTTGCCCCTGCATCTTAAAAGTACATTAGCCAGAGAGGACATACCGTTAATTCAAGCTTCGCCTTTTCGCGTTTACGATTCGAGTTAACACTCATGGACGAGGTCAGAACTGGAAGCCATGTTAATCTTGGACTACATTGGCCACCGTAGGAGTTAAAACGAAATCGGAAATTGAGAGGAACAGAAACTAATATTCACTGATGGTCATATACCTTTTCACCACTAGATGGGGTAAAAATCACACGTGTAGCTTTAAGGCAGAATATATACAACTAAATTAAATGGAATTCGATGGCACCCAGTGGCTATTTTTAGTACTCGCCTAAACAAAATCTCACGGGAACTTAAATTTGTATGTAGACTTCAAATTTGGAACATTACTTGGTTCAGATTTATGGCTTTGATTTTATAGTAATTTTAAGTAAAAATGTTTTGTAAAATATACATTTTATATAAAATAAATATTAATTTTATATTGAAACCAGGAAGTGCTTTCTAGACCAGTGTTGTTTACATCTCGCAAAATGGTCTATAGTGCAGTATATTTGATTTACTGCAAATTTCATCTTCCATAACTTTTTCATACTTTAATTTTTTAAGTGTTTTTTACTTTCAGTAATAATCTGCTGAGTGTTTTCTTTAAAAACAAGACCGAACTTGGGTATATATTCCAAAAGCATTCTTGAATTACAACCATTTAAGTTTGAATAGTGCATAACTATTCAATAGTACAACCTTGTTAACCTGCTTCATCTATCCCAAACTACATCCACACGGGCCATACAGTGCTTGGATCCCGATGATCATTGCTCTGTGGTTTCTGAATGCATGTCTGCCATGTACAGGAACTCACGTGAGTGTGCGAATGCACTTGGCCGAGTCTCGGATGTCCCAGAGCTTTGATGTAGGAAGTGGAGACGGTGAACACCAGACTGGAGCTGTAACGCACCGACACCACGTTGTTGGGGTGACCGCCTAGAGACATGATCTCCTGTCCCGTCACCAGGTTCCACACTTTACAGGTCCGGTCTGGCAGAAGGAAACAGGGCCAGGTTATACAAAACTGGTTGGAGCCAACTATTCTTACTAGTAGGTAAAAAAATAAAAAATGTAGAAGGAACTGGAATTTTTTAATTCTTTACAATCAGTGTTGTTTTTTTTTTTTTTTACTAAAAATTAAAACTGAAATATAATTAAATAAGAAATATTAATTGAAAAACGTAATGAAAATTAGAAATGTTGCATTGGCAACTAACCGATTTATTAAAACATAGAAATATTATATGTGAAAGCATATAAAATTTCACTAAAACAAACTTAAATGAAAAAACTATAAAACTCAAAAATGAAACAATAAAAGTTAATTCAAATTATTATTAAATACTATATTGGTACATAAACATTCATAAGAATAACATGGTTTTGTCTCCAAACTAAAAATCCAAATCATTGTATATTTGTGAGCACAACTAAATCCTACTAGCATACGCAGGCAAGACTAAAGCATTTCATGTGCTCTGACCTTTTGACCCCAGTGAAGAGGAGGTCGTCTGTGGAGTGCGACACACAGTACAGCTTTACTGTGACCCCTCGGCTATATGGACACACTGCAGAGAGCCAGCAGCGAGCCGCTCTTCGACACAGGAACAGGGTTGATCACACCTCTGACGCACATCAACAAACCAACAATCAGGAGATTCAAAACTGGTGTCTCGGAGTCATCATTGTCTTCCACACACACTGCTGCAGATGTAAAGTACTTTCCCACTCCTGATTCACTTTTACGGCATATTTATCTCCACGTTTCATATAATCAAATGTGAAAAAAGACGTGATGGGAGATTATTTTCTGAATTTTAAATTTTTATTGTGATTGATTTTATTATTGTCAAAACAGCATCATCACATCGGAACCTTTTAAAAGATTCCCAGAAAAATGTCTAAAACTGTTACCATATCCAACATCAGCTAGCCGCAGTGTTTATGATTTAACAACAAACACAAGTTTGACATTTAGTTCTCATCCTTAAAGGAGTAGTTTCATTTTTAAACAAACTTTTTGGTAATAATTTACTCACACCCATGTCATCCACGTCTTCTTTCTTCGTAGAAAAGAAATTAAGGTTTTTGATGAAAACATTCCAGGATTTTCTCCAAATAATGGACTTCAATGGGAACCAAACAGTTCAAGGTCCAAAAGACAGTTTCAGTGCAAAACTGTTCAGAAGGGCTTTAAACGATTCCAGAAGATGAATAAGAGTCTTATCAAGCGAAGCGATCGCTCATTTAATAAATAAATAACAAAGTTTAAGTTTTATAAGCTCAAATGCTCGACCCAAAATAAACTAATCTTTTTTTTGTGTCATTTGGTTCATTCAACGAACGAAATGAAGGAGTTGACGAGTTTTTTTTTTTTTTTAATGAGCGATCGTTTCGCTTGATAAGTCCCTTATTCATCGTCTGGAATCATTTAAAGCCCTTTGAACAGTTTGCACTGAAACTGTCTTTTGGAACATTTGAACCGTTTGGTTCCCATTGAAGTCCATTATATGGAGAAAATCCTGGAATGTTTTCATCAAAAAGCTTTATTTCTTTTCGAACTGAAGAAAGAAAGACATGGACATCTTGGATGACATGGGGGTGGAGTAAATTAACAGCAAAAGTTTTTTTTTAAAAGTGAACTACTCCTTTAACAATGACAGAGATCCTGGATGCAAGTCATTTTTCATGGCACTGTATGACTTTGCCAAAACAGTTTGTGAAGCAAAATATGTGTGAGCCAATGAAGGCTGTCCATTCATCCAAACGCAGTGAAACAAACATTCATGATGCAAAATCTAAATAAATAAATACAACAAAAGGAATCAGAAAGTAAAATAAGGTGGAGAGGCTTGAAGCACATTAACAATAAAACCGTCAGGAACTACTGAGACATCCACATATTCACAAACACTCACAGAAACGTGTTCTTCCAATAACGTATGAAAAGCTAAATTTAAGTTCAAATTAAAAACCAAAAACAGATGCAAATAATCAGAGTAGTCAGCATTTGTAAGGCAAGAACTTCTCACGAGCGCTGGATCGTTCCTTCCTGAGGAGAACAGAAGGGTTTTAGCTGCGGTCAGTGTGGTGGGAAACACATCGACAACCCAGAACAGTTTTTGTTTTAGGCCAGAGTTTATTTATTCCCATCGACAAGTTCTGCAGGGCAGAATCTAATCCAATTCAGGCCAATTCGTCATTTTGTGGCCACATTTTATGTGGACTATAACACATTTTCTGGATTTAATGTCATAAATTGAAGCTGAAATTTCGTTAATGTGCATGTGAACGAGGATATGAGTGGGATTCTTCTCATTCTTAATAAAGCGAGTTTTATGATTATTGCAGTCAATGTACTGTAAAGTAGCTAGTGTTTACATTTTGGAGAAGAGTCAGAAAGCATGCTTCTTCAAAACAGCTTTTTTTTAATCTTACATGCTAATTTTTCTACATACAAATCCTGTTTGCAGGATTCGTAGGATTTATAGTTTGCAGGATTTACTATCGTCAAAGTAGACTGTCTTAAATCCAACACAAACAGGCAGAAGCCAGAAACCTCCAAAACTGCAGTAGTCTCTTGCTGCCGCTGGGGGGCGCTAGCTCTTACTGTGTGATATCTTTGGCTTTGGCCTTGTCAGCCACGGCTTGTCCCTTGTCATAAGTCTTCCTGCGAGACAGAGGGGATGGTTCCGGTAATCTCTTTTGCCCACCTGCTGGAAGTCTGTTGCCAGAGCTGCTACTTTAAGATCCATTTGCAATGTGAAAGACAGAAACATAAAAATAAAACACAAGGACTGAAAAGAAAATAAACACAAACATAATGTGGGCAGCATGCATAAAGAAAAATACACAAGTCTTTTTAAGCTAAAAAAGCTAATCGAACTCAAGTTACTACAGCAAAAAGTTTATTTGCTGGTAAAAAAAAGAATTGGGAACAATGCAAACCTGCTGGCAACCAAATCTGTGGCGAATCACAGGAATATCTGCCACTACTAGTACTGGCAAACAGTTGTTTTGAAAATATTCACCAAGACTGGCGGCAAACCTGCGGCAACTATACAAACATTCCTCACAGCTGTTAAACGTTTCACTGAAGAGAAATGATTATTGAACAAAAAAACTAAAAACTTTCAAATAACTTTATATGATTGGACTGTTTGTGAAAAAGGAGTTTAAACAGATCGGCCAGATTGTGATCTAGTTGAAGGAGACGTTCACTTTTAAAAAAAACTTTTGCTAATAATTTACTCACCCCCATGTCATCCAAGATGTCCATGTCTTTCTTTCTTCAGTCGAAAAGAAATTAAGATTTTTGATGAAATCATTCCAGGATTTTCTCCATATAATGGACTTCAATGGGAACCAAACGGTTCAAGGTCCAAAGGAGTGTTTCAGTGCAAACTGTTCAAAGTGTTTTAAGCGATTCCAGACGATGAATAAGGGTCTTATGAAGCGAAACGGTCGCTCATTTAAAAAAAAATAACAAAGTTTAAGTTTTATAAGCTCAAATGGTCACCATGCTCTGTTCTGTGACGCACGTCTGTGACTCTCCTGTTCAAACTCGTTTATCAAAATGAATGAATCTTTTTCGTGTCATTTGGTTAATTCAACGAACGAAATGAACAAATTGAATTGGAAAATGATTCGTTCATTTGATGAACGAGTTCAATAGCAGTCACGAACGTCAAGTCAAGTCAAGTCAAATTTATTTATATAGCGCTTTTCACAATACAGATTGTATCAAAGCAGCTTCACAGTGATACGTGCGTCACAGAACAGAGCAAGGTGATCATTTGAGCTTATAAAACTTAAACTTTATTTTTTTTTTAAATGAGCGATCGTTTCGCTTGATAAGACCCTTATTCATCATCTGGAATCGTTTAAAACACTTTGAACAAAGTTCTTTTTGACTGAAGAATGGACATCTTGGATGACATGGGGTGAGTAACAAGTGAACTACTCCTTTAAAAGAACATGAACGGTATGTGTTATTGTGAAAAACACCTGTCTTAACCTCTTGATGTAGATCATCACGGTTGATGTTATTCTAAAACAAGATCATTTGCAAAAACTGTTTCTGGTCAAACTTGAAGTAGATTTCTGGTGAACCACAAATAGTTGCCAGAAGTGTAAAGTTCTTCCTACTTAAAAGTAGTCCCCACAACTCACACATGTTATCTAGCTATCAGTAGTCATTGTAAATAACTATTTACTCTAATGGTCTGAAATCTTTTGAGACAATTAGGGGGCTTTCACACTAGCACATTTGGTGCGCACTCGGGTTCGAATGGCGTCAGAGTTCGGTTTGCTTGGATGATGTGAACGCTGTCTTCCGAACTCAAGGGTGCGCTTAAAAAGGTGGTCTGGGGTACGGTTCATGTGAACTCCAGTACGGTTCGCTGCTGATATGAACGCAATTCGAACCAAACCGCGGAAGTGAACCGCTATTGATGATGTATAATGTGGTCGTATAAATTTGTAACCAAAGGTTAAAAAAAGAACAACAAATGTGAAGCGAGCTATTCTATCCATTTTGATTCCTTTTCATTCATAGCGGTTACCAAGCAACATGATTACGCGCCAGCTGCAGCTTGATGACGCAAGAGTACCACGGTTCGAACAGAAATATATAATGTGAACACAGTCCATCGGGGAGAGCAATCGAACTCAGGTTCGGAACAGGCAATCGAACCAAGTGTGAAAGCCCCCTAATGCTACGTTCACACCGGACACGAATAGAGCGTCAGACATGAATGATTTCAATGTTAAGTCATTGCAAAGACCTGCGGCACGAATAAGGCGTAGAGCATGGCGCGTGCAGACGCGAATTGAGCGTCTGGCACGTTAAGTGTGAATGATTTAGTTAGTGCTATTTGTGCACTCACGTGTTCTACGAGAATTCGACGCCTGCGCTGAGAGTTGAAAAGTCTGAACTTTGGCGACAATTTGCGCCGCGTTAACCAATCAGGAGCCTAGCTGCTTGCTCACGTGGTGAAAGCGTCTGGATGCTTCAATAAATTATACTGTAATATGACTAAATGCATGGTGGGATTCTTATGCACAACAATGCAAATATTTTATTATGATGTAAAGATAAAACCAACATACATGTGCATAAGTTCATGTCTGGACGTGAGAGAAAAAAATTAATAAATAAAAATTCACAGGACAGGTTAATAACTTTTGAAAGCTGGCTCTATTTATCATCAACACAAAAATAAATTACATATCAGGTGGATGAGGGCGAGGGGGATCCTCACTCCGATGCGGGACAACAGGTCATCAAACTGGGGGCGGGACAGGCGGAAGTACCACTGTCAGCGGCCGAAGGGTCCAGTGGACACAAATAGGGCGACTATGATCCCCATGCCGCTGTTATAGCTCTCCAGAGCAAATACAGTGCAGTGAATCTCTCGATGAATGCTCGGTCGACATAAAAAAGATGGCCGCCAATGGGTTTCGACTTCTGACGTGCGAGGCGCACGTAATTTCCCTTCAAACTTTTGATTTTACCCGCGTCAGTTTCACTCTTGATGCGCAAATTAACACAAAGTGGTCAAGCGTCAAACTAGACGCAGTAGGCGCGAATTTGACGCCGCTATTTGCGTCCGGTGTGAACGTAGCATAAGATTGTATTGCCAAATCTGACTCTAGACTATCTTGGTTGTTTAGTGTTTTTAGCCACTCACATGGAACAGTAATGGAAGTCAATTGAAAAAAAATGTTAAGAGAAAAACATTTTTGAAGTTTTGTAAACTTTTGACTAAACTGATATTGACCAGATGATATTAGTCTTAACAGAATAGCAGAACAAATATTAGTGTGACAAAGCATCTTTCTTTAACAAGGCACAACATTTGGTGGAAAAAAAGGACATTTTAAAGTAAACAAAGCAGTAGTTAGTTCATGCATGATGTGAGATGGAGCAGTAAGTAAGCGAAGATTTTAGTTAGCAAGGTTTTAGGTTACTTTACACTTACATGCTACCCATTCTGGAGGACAATCCGGCAGGGGGGAGCATGTAGTCCCGATCTCTGACTGCGTTTCCAGCCGACTCCAGATCTCCCTCGGGTGTCTCAGTCATTGGGTGTGAAGGGATGAAGTCTCTTGTCGGTGTGTCCGGGCCAGAGTCACCGTTGTTTACGTAGAGTAGCTCCATCTGAGTAGTGGTCCTCCTCCGGGCCTTTACAATTATTGCGAAAAACAATGGTTGCTATCCAGAGGCACTTATTAAATTCAGTCCAACTGAGATTAGGTGTCTTGATTAAGGGCACGGTGATCATAGCTCATGGATCAACTTTTGAAACTGTTTGCACATAAAATCTCTTGGTTACCAAGCTTTTGGTAAGGTAAGATTCAGGTAATTTGTCCCATACCTTAGTCCTAGATTTAGTCTCGCCACATAACTTCATGAGGTCTGAGGCCAGGGAGCTGAATTGTGGGAGAACATATTGACTTCGGTTTGTTCAATAATAAAAGCACAGTAATAAAAATAAACGTATTTGGCAGATTAACTTACTTTCCTTCCACTGCAGGACTTGGGGTCGACTCGTCGCTACTACTGTCGTCTCCATTTTCTAACGAGGAAAAAGAACGAGAGCTGATATTTCAAGCAACCACGAATGGGTGTCTAACTTGCACCAGAAGAATTGGAAGAACTTGCAAGATACTTGAATTAAGGCAAAAACACGCCGACACTGTTATCTGTGATGTATAAGAGACTTTCGAGAGTGTGGTAGTAATACAAAGCAAATGAGGATAAATTATGCACAGCGCTACCATGCTAGTTTCTTTAGTTGCCGTGAACGCTGATCCAAACCGCTTTCTGATATCAGCCTGTGACCAGAAAGAGGCTATCTTCAAAGTTAGTGCAAAAAAGTTGTGGAGAAGAAGGATGAGGGAACACAAATTGTAAATCATTCAAAAAGGAGGAAAAAATTAGTCGTACATGGTCTAGAAGAATCGCTTGTTTTCCTGCAGCGGGACTGCGACGTACCCTATGCATTTGGTGATAAGCAGTATGTTGCTAGCTGGGGATTGATGGTTTAAAATGGTAAGAACTGGTAGAGGAGGTGTGGACAGATGGACAGAAGCCTCATGCACCTGCGGATGGGACCGCTCAGCCTGTGGTTAGTCCAAAGAGGTAGACCCATGCGCTCATTACAGAGAGAGTGTGGCTATTGGTACTCACCCAAGGGCATGTTACCTAGTTCTGTTTAAATCAGGCAACAGGGGAACAGAAAAGATGAAGTTATATGGTTGATGGTATTCATGGATATACCACAATACAATGTGAATATGGAAAAGATATTTCAAGGGTTTCCACACTTTTTAACCAACTCATTTCTATGACTTTCCCATGATTTTCCAGGCCTGTGTATCACAATTTTAAAATTCCCTGATTTTTAAGGCGTTTACCAACTGTGGAAAGCCTGTACATGGGGACACTGTACAGCCTTTGATGGGGACTGATTGATTATTTGAATGAAGTGCAACTTTGTTATATGTAGGTCCATTATTGTGGTGTCAGAGGTGTCCGATCCGGCTCCTAAAGGGCCAATGTCCTGCAGAGTTTAACTCCAACCATAATTAATTTGGGTTCAACACCCAAACCAGCCTATCAAGATCTGCAGGTCCTCTGCTAGAAACTTTCAAGCAGGTGTGCTTGAACAGATTGGAGCTAAACTTTGCAGGACGTTGGCCCTCCAGAAGCAGGACTGGACACAAAATTTAAGGTATCAAAAATGAATTCTAATCAGACATGTCATTTAGACAATCTCTTCCTGTCTAAAAAAGATGGTTCTTGGGCAAAATAAGCTGCAATGTGGACCACACTTAATGCTGATGCTGAGACCACAAACCCGCCCATGATACTAAGACCACAAACACCAGCTCATGTTAGTCCAAAGCCGTGTTTCCACCGCAGGAACTTAAGACTCGTGCGCTGAACATGCTGATTGGTTCTTACCACACTATTCTTTCTGCCCGATGGCGCCTGTCGTCCCATCCATCTCACGGTTAATGTCCGCTGATAACAAACTTCTACGTTTAAATCTAGCATTACGAGCTTTCTGAATACGCTTTGGGTGCTCGTCTCTTTTCTGCCGTTTAGTTAATTACCTCGTTAGTAAACCAATCGCACACAAAAGCAGCAAAGCTCTGAATCTCTTCCATACAAAACTCAAAACAAACGCGCAGGCTAGGAGAACAGTCGTACGCAGTTCAACGTCACTATCTTCCCGCCCCGGTACTTTAGCACGCAGTGTAAACGCAGTAAGCAAGCGGTCTGGGGAAAAAAATTTCCTGTGAAAAAAGTTCCTGGGACAAATAGTTCCTGGTAATTGCTGTGGAAATGCGAGTCTAGTCCAGGCCAAGACCTGAGTGGGTAAGGTCAGATTCAAGACCGAGCCCTAATGAGGGTTGAGTTTGAGTCAAGTACAAGCCCTATGGAGGGTCAAGACCGAGCCCTATGGAGGGTCAAGTCAGAGTCAAGACCAAGCCCCATGGAGGGTTGAGTCAGAGTCAAGACCGAGATCTGAAGTGGGTCGAGTTTGAGTCAAGACCAAGGCCCATGGAGGGTCGAAGTCAGAGTCAAGACCGAGACCTGAAGTGGGTCGAGTTAGAGTCAAGACTGAGACCTGGAGAGGGTTGAGTTTGAGTCAAGACCAAGGCCCATGGAGGGTCGAAGTGGAAGTCAAGAGCCGAGACCTGAAGTGGGTTCAGAGTTAGAGTCAAGACTGAGACCTGGAGAGGGTTGAGTTTGAGTCAAGACCAAGGCCCATAGAGGGTCGAGTCAAAGTCAAGACCAAGGCCCATGGAGGGTCCAAGTCAAAGTCAAGACCAAGGCCCATGGAGGGTCGAGATCAAGACCAAGGCCCATGGAGGGTCGAGTCAAGACCAAGGCCCATGGAGGGTCGAATCGAGACCAAGGCCCATGGAGGGTCGAGTCAAGACCAAGGCCCATGGAGGGTCGAAGTCAAGACCAAGGCCCATGGAGGGTTGAGTCAGAGTCAAGACCGAGACCTGAAGAGGGTCAAGTCAGAGTCAAGACCAAGCCCCATGGAGGGTCGAGTTTGAGTCAAGACCAGGCACGTGCACACATAGACATCAAAGGGGGCTTGAGGACCTGCCCTTTTTATTCCTGGAGAGAAAGTGCCATTTTTTCTGGGGTGCTTTTTTATTTTATTTAAAAAAAATATATTATTATTTGCGCACAGCTTCCCTGTCAAACAAATATATTTGATGAATAGTGTATCTAAATATCAGGTCAGGAGTTCTGAAGTGCCGATCCGAGTAAACGTGTCTCCTCTAGTGAGCTCACGCTGCCGTTTGGACTTTGAGCCGAGCGGATAAACAGTCCGTGAGGCGCGCACTTCAAATGAGTTTCATTCTGCTTTTGGCACATTTTCATTATCGAACGTTTATCGAACTCTATATTGATATTGAGTATTGACGATATTGACTCAAACCTGATATTGTTTTATCGCGAAAAATTATATTGCGATAATGAACCAATGAGCATATCAATTTAGGACGTGACTCAATGTAATTTATGACCTATGAAATCCGGACGTTTTTGTAAATTTGTATGGCCTAAAATTCTTATTATTAAATTTAATGACTTACATACATCAATAGTCTTTCCCTTGAAATTTAGAAATCTAAATTGGTGAATTTAGAAGAAATCTACAGATGCAAACAGAAACAAACTCGAAATGTAGATTTTGAAGGTTTTATTTGATAATGAGACAGTTCTCCTTCAAATGTGATACTAAGTCCATGTCAGGTGTATCAAATTGATTGAAACTAGTAGCATAGATGCACATGGCATGGTTTTCTTTGCTGCTCTATAAACCTATGAATACTAAGGAGACCATGGTTTCTGTGTGAACTGATTATTTTGTAGACTTTTGAAAATTAATAATTGTGTGAGTTTGTGGACTTTAACTTTTTAAATATATTTTTTTTTAAATATTACAGTTGTGTTAATATATATATATATATATATATATATATATTAGGGGTGTAACGATTTTGAAACCGAACCCAAAAACCGCGATACTGAACTCACGATTCGAAATCGTGATACTGTCATTGCGTACCGAACACGCCCCGCCCCCTGCTACCCCGGCCCCGCCCAGCCCGGCTCAAAGGACCTCATGTCTTATACAGTACACAACGAATTCACTTTAGTAGCCTAACCACCATTAACACTAAATAACAAGCTCTGTGTTTTGTTATTTTCGATAACAAGCGAGGTGTAATCTGTCCAATTCTGTCTATTTGATCACGAAAATGAAACGTTTGCGCGCTCTTTGATGTGGCGTGACAGTCGCTGTGGGCTTACTGTAACTATAGGCTCCTCATTTCAAGCGGCAGCGCGCGCGCGAGTGAACGCGATCATCTCTTCCTCAGTTACAGAAAAGACACCTGAAGGTATGTTGAAAGATACAATATACTTACTGAATGGCATCATAACTTGTGTAAGTCGCACTAAATAAATTTAATAAAATTACAACTGTGTAAATTATTATATTTCAACAACAAATAAGAGTAAACACAAGTTAATGCAAAAACTGCCAGTTTACATGTTTTCATACATTGTGTTGTGTGTTGATTATTATATCTAAAAATAAATAGCATCTGAATTTAGGTTAAAAGTCTACAACCTTTAATGTTATAGTAATGTGCGGCTCCCTATATAGTTTACAGCATTAGCAGATTTTTTTTAATCCTTGTGAAATGTTAAATTGTAATTGAATTAATTTAAAGACAAAGACCTTTTTTTCATTAAACCACTGGTAAAAAAAAAAAATTTAAAAGGCCATTTAGCTTTCGAACCGAAATTAGAACTCGAACCGAGCAACGTAGAAACACGTGGGAAAACCAAACCGTCAGTTTTGTGTATCGATTACACCCCATATATATATATATATATATATATATATATATAAAAAGTACAATATTTTTGTTATTTTCAAGTGCCTTTTTTTTACTTGAGCCCCTGCCCCTCAAAATGTCTTTGCACGTCCCTGGTCAAGACCAAGGCCCATGGAGGGTCGAGTCAAAGTCAAGACCAAGGCCCATGGAAGGTTGAGTCAGAGTCAAGACCGAGACCTGAAGTGGGTTGAAGTTAGAGTCGAGACTGAGACCTGGAGTGTCACGGTGGGTAAATCCTATGTCTCATTCATGTCTCGTGTTTCTGTTGTTGTATGTGTGTGTGCTGATTAGAGGGGCGTGGCCGCTCATCAGAGCTCATTCAGTAATTACTCAGCACCAGCTGCAGTCCATCTCCCGGTCTATTTAATCTCACCCAATTCTCATCTCCATTGTCAGATCGTTGTTTGTTGATGTCCGGTGTCAGATCCCTCGTCGTTCCAGTCTCCTTCATTGTTCCTGTTTGTTTCCTGTGGATGTCTGGATTCGTCACGTTGATCGTCACTACACTTCACTCTGCACCTGTCTCGTCTGACCATCGAGTCCCTGCGCCGCTAGCCTGCTACACCTGCTAGACTGCCTGCCTGCCTTACTGCCTGTGGCTGTGATTTGTGTGTCTCAATAAATTTGAGTAACTTGCATTTGCTTCCTAATTCATTCGTTACAGAACGATCTGACCAAACATGGAAGCAGCGAGTGACAAGTCTGAAAGCCTGGAGGAGTTTGTTAACCACAGCAGACGGCGAATGGAACATCAAGAAAGAAACATCAACGAGACTGCTCTGTGCGGTTCAGGCGTTAGTGGCGCAGGTGTCCGGGCTCACCCAGCAAGTCCAACAGCTGCGCATTCCCGCTGCGCCGATCCCACCGCCGATTCCCCAATTACCACCAGTGGACCCCTCCCAGTCGGAACCACGCTTACCAGCCACCAATTTTTCCTAGTCTGGAATCCGAAGTCGCGGTCCCCTCCGCCCACGCCTTTGTCCAGAGGTGGTCACCGCACTTGGACTAGAGCCCGTGAGACTCTACTCCAAGTGGGGGCACGCACCAAGGCCAAAGCCGATCGCCACCGGCGGAAGCCTCCCGTATACGTCGTCGGTTCTAAAGTGTGGCTTTCTACCAAGGATATTCCTCTCCGTTCCGTCTCGAATAAACTCGCACCTAAATTCATTGGCCCGTTTGCTGTCACCAAAATCATTAGTCCGGTGACAGTCCGCTGAATCTTCTCCAGTGTACAGGAGAATCCATCCCGTCTTTCATGTTTCCAAAATTAAGCCAGTCTTTTATGCTCGCATTAATCCGCCAGTCCCGGTTCCCCCCCGCCGCGCCTCGTAGATGGGGAATCCACCTATTCGGTTAACCGTATTCTGGACTCGAGACGGAGGGGACGCGGATTACAGTACTTGGTGGACTGGGAAGGTTACGGTCCGGAGGAGAGAAGTTGGGTACCAGCTAGAGACATCCTGGATCACTCCCTTATCGATGATTACAATCGACAGGTAAGGGAGTCTGGGAACGCCAGGAGGCGTTCCTAGGGAAGGGGGTACTGTCACGGTGGGTAAATCCTATGTCTCATTCATGTCTCGTGTTTCTGTTGTTGTATGTGTGTGTGCTGATTAGAGGGGCGTGGCCGCTCATCAGAGCTCATTCAGTAATTACTCAGCACCAGCTGCAGTCCATCTCCCGGTCTATTTAATCTCACCCAATTCTCATCTCCATTGTCAGATCGTTGTTTGTTGATGTCCGGTGTCAGATCCTCGTCGTTCCAGTCTCCTTCATTGTTCCTGTTTGTTTCCTGTGGATGTCTGGATTCGTCACGTTGATCGTCACTACACTTCACTCTGCACCTGTCTCGTCTGACCATCGAGTCCCTGCGCCGCTAGCCTGCTACACCTGCTAGACTGCCTGCCTGCCTTACTGCCTGTGGCTGTGATTTGTGTGTCTCAATAAATTTGAGTAACTTGCATTTGCTTCCTAATTCATTCGTTACATGGAGAGGGTCGAGTTTGAGTCAAGACCAAGGCCCATGGAGGGTCAAGTCAAAGTCAAGACCAAGGCCCATGGAGGGTCGAGTTAAGACCAAGGCCCATGGAGGGTTGAGTCAGAGTCAAGGCCGAGACCTGAAGAGGGTCGAGTCAAAAGTCAAGACCATGTCCAAGTGCTTCCAAACCATGACAAGTCTCAGACTGCAGACAGACTTGTGTCAAACAATACTTATAGAGCTGCAAAGGGCACTCTGGCCTGCTCATTCAGTTAGCCATGAGCACACATGACTCTGAACATGATCTGTGTTTTAGCCATTAGCCTGTTTTATATAATTTTCAGGCTTACACCACTACAAATGAAAGTGCATATCTTCATCACAAGATTCATGTTGCTTGCATTGTCATAAAAAATGCATTAAAAAAGTTTCTGGGCAATACTTGAATTGTTTGAGGGTGGGTTTCAAGATATTTGGCTTGTGCAACTCCATGAGTCAAAACTAAAAAAGCTTAGCACGTCAACTAGTGGCAGTATACTGCTACTATACCACTTTTCACTGGGACTGGTGCAATTGCTGGAGCCAGCGTTTGCCCAGGGTTTTTTGTGAAAAGCACACCCTGCTTCCAGATTGGGCACCAGCTCCAACACCAGCCCCAGTGGAAAAGTGGATCTAGAGGGCTACCTTCCTGCAGACTTCATTTCCAAACCTGCTCCAACAGACCTGGTTGACATTTTCAAGTGATCCTGAAGACCTTGATTAGCTGGTTCATGCATGTTTGATTAGAACTGAAGCTAAACTCTGCAGGACAGTAGCCCTCCAGAAGCAGGCTTGGCCACCCCTTCTCCACAGTCCACAATTGCACTTTACCTCAGATTTGGAAAATAGTAACTGTCAGAAATCTGGCCTCTTTAGACCAAATTTTGTGAAGATTGTAGGATTTGCAAAATCACATACACAAAAAATTGGATTATGATAAGCAAAATCTTTCACGCTATGGTGATTCTGGCACGCTGAACAGGGCTGAGCAGTACCGCTAAGGTCACTGTTGAGGTCTTATGGCCAGGGGTCAAAGAGCTAACAGAAAAGTTTCAGGAGGAATGTCCCTACCTTGTAGAGCATTCCCCAACACAGCATCCAGTTCCGGGTTAAACTCTGCCTTCTCTTTCAGCATGTGGAAGAGCAGCTGGTTTTGAGTGGCACTGTTGATCTCAGTTTGCTTGAGCCGCCCCTCCATCACCTTTATCTGAGATTCCTTCACAGCTGCCTGTAGACCCTGAAAGCATGTGGCCAGGATGAACACCAAATGTGCTAATGTTTTAAAAATGAATAAATCTATTCAAGAGAATTGAACTTTAACATTATAGCACAGAGAAGACCAAAGCAGAGTAACAGTTTTGTGATTGGATGCCTTGTTGATGGCCATGGACATGAAATGGTCCAGTAGGAATCGAGATTCAGCCAGAGTGCAGGAACCAATCACAGATGAGACATCAATAACATCACCCTCTTCTGACGCATGAAGAAAAAAAAAAAACAGTTTATAATTTTTTCAATACTAGTGGTTTACTTTAGAGTAATTTGAGTAAATCAATTCGAGTTTAAAAGCAATATTCCAGTGATTTGATTTAAAGCTGCAGTTCGTAGTTTTCCTCTTTTACCCCTTTTCCACCCAAAAAGAACTGGTTCGAACAGGTGCTGGTGCAAAGTTGGTTCGGAGTTGGTTCAAACTTGCGAACCTGTTCAGAACCTGTTTGTTTTTCCACTGACTAGAGCGCCCAGGGAACGACGTCGTTAGTCACTGTGTATGTCGCTAGACGCTTGCAGGTACATTGCTTTGGGATTATCTCTAACTCGTGTAAGTTACCAAGAAAACTTTAAAAACAATTGAAATATGTAAGTCTTTTAATCTTTTCGTTTGATATGTAATCTTTTCTGATAAGTTATGTACCCCTGTCTTGTGTCTTTTTTATTCCATTTATTTGTTCTATATCCTGACTGTTTTCTTTTGCTTATGTTTCAAAAAAAAATAAATAAAATAAAAACGCTTGCGTGTTTCTGCAGTTTCTCCTGGCTTTGCAAATGCGATGGTCAGAAAATATGTTTAGAACACATCTAAACCCACCCCAGCCCCCGACGTAAGCATGACGTGCTAAAGAACGGTTCTAGTCCAGCAAAGAGTTGGTGCCGCTTTGGAACCAGTTTCTCCAGCCGGAGACCGGTTCTTTGGCTGTCGAAACACAAAGAACTGGTTCGCGTGCAGGCACCGGCTCCGAACCGGCTCTCAAAATGCTTTGGTGGAAAAGGGGCTTGAGTCTCTGTTCGAAGTGCTGTGAGAAAAGGCTATAAATCTTCACCTCCAACATCCTCTCATGCAATATAGCCTACTAGCCGAGACTCTTCTTTATGTTTACAGATGTGACGTAATGACGCAAAGACATGCTCGAATCTCCCGGAAATCCACTAGTACCACTGGAATTAAAAACATTATTACAAGCTAACTGTTTTCAATCGAGCTACGGCAAGCATAGAGTTTTGAACACTGGCTGGTTATCAATAGGATACATGCTGCGTTCACGTGCTATGGTAATTATGGTAAATACCACAATCCGACATGGAAAATGCACATGAACACCCCCTCATGTGGTATTTTCCACTGGGCAACTCTTAGAATATTTTGATAGACGAGTTGCCGAGAGGAGATAACCTTTGAACTTTTCAAAATGGCAAGAGCAACGCGAGAGTCGTGAATGGTAAAAATATGTACTATTCATGGTCTAGATAGAAAATATACAGCATATTATTTGCCGTTTGAGTTTTGATAAATCATTTTATTGCTGTTGCAGATGACTTAAGCAGTCTAAAATAGTTTTAGCTAAATAACTGTCTGGATCTCCATCTTTTTACCAGATTACGACAACAATAGCCCTTGAACGCAATACACTGATAAATACCAGTGCACAAGCAGAAAATATCCTATTTTCCATAGCACGTGAACGCAGCAACAGAAACATATTGGCTAGCGTAGCTCATGTTTTTTTGGTTGGATTCCCGGCAACATTGTTTTAGCCGCTGGAGGTTGTTGGCAAAGTCATGAGCCAATGTTCACTTTGACGAGCTCTTTAACTTTCACCGCCTCCAGCTCCAGTTCTCAGTCTGTCTACACTGGAAACATCAAAGTATACTTTGTGAATTGGTAAGTTTGTCTCTCTGAACGAGTAATGAAGAAGCTGTGTGGTATTGAGGCATGTGACAACGCAAGGCCATGTTCGCTTTGAAGGACTAAATACAGTGAATTTTGAACTTCTGTAACTCAACGCCGAATGTCTTTTCCCATGCAACGAAGAGACTGAGATCTGAGTGGATTGCTCTCAATGTTTGGATGGTGCTTGAAGGCCCAATGTTTACACCCTTGGGTGAGATCAATTCATGAATGGTATACTAATAGTAGTCAATGCACAATAAACTGGGTAAAGAGAACGTATTTAAACATGTAAAAAATATTTTAATGCATTTACATTTATTAATTTAGCTGATTTTATTACTGCATTTATTACATTTATTGATTTATTAATTTTATCCAAAGCGACTTACAATTGCTATATAAGGGGTACCCAGGTATAATATCCCAGTTTTTTAAATCCGGGTAATGAGCATGTTCGGGTTTTTGCCGGTGTTTACATGGCCGTTCGTGACCGGGTTATTGCTAATATCCTGGTTTTGAACGGGTTATTGGCTGCATGTAAACGTAGTCTTTGTCTGACTCTGTTTTGAACATAAAAGGCTAAAAGGTTTTAAAATTTTCAGGCATTTAAAGGGACAGACAAAAATGTGTTGCTTTCCTTCAAAAAGTGACAACTGTAACATGTTATATAAAATTATCTGTGGGGTATTTTGAGCTAAAACTTCACACACACCACTCTGGGGACATCAGAGACTTATTTTGCATCTTGTGAAAAAGGCATTAAACCACCCTTTTAATATACACAAAGTTGCATGGGCATAACGCATTATGTCAAGAGAACTCAGGGATTCGGGAGCAGTGGGAGCTGGCCTCACCTTGGCTTCCTCCATCTGCATGATGTTGGCCTGACAGTCAGAGATGCTGTCGTTGATGTAGTCGATGTTGGCCAGCAGAGACTCCAGCTCCTCATTCAGAGACTGAACATTTTTCTACCTCCGGTTCTTCCGCCAGCAGTCTCTCTCTCTTCCGGCTGATCTTATCCCGCCGCGCGTCAGCTCTTCACGTTGCTGTGGGCGGGGTTTCAAACAATGAGAAGTTTGCACAGAGCTTTTATTTAAGGAATATTAATGCAATTACATTTCAAAAAAGTTTTGTATTAAAGTTTTTTTTTTTTTTTTACAAAATATGATCAGTGTATATATTTATATGTTAGCTTTAATTACTTTATTTGAGTAAATAAACTCAAACTTTTAACATTAATTAGCTTTTTATTAGCTTTAATGTTAGCGCAATTACACTACATGAAATCTCAAAGCTAACAGAGAAGGAAATGAATAGTTGAATAAAGTTATTTTTGTTTTAGTTTTTTTGCGCACAAAAGTATTCTCATCGCTTGATAAACTTAAGATTGAGCCACTGTGGTCACTCAGACTATTTTAACACAAGTCATTTTATGTCTTTCATAACTTTTGGGCCGGCCAGTTTCAATCCCTCAAGAAGTCTATGGAGGAGTGATCCAGCTCTCCAGATTTAATCACAAATATCTAATTTTTTATTCCAAAGATGAACCAAAGTCTTACGCAGTTGGAACAACATGAGGGTGAGTAAATACTGCCAGAATTTTCATTTCTGGGTGAACTATCCCTTTAAGGCAGATTTGACATTGTAAAGTAGGTGTTTTTCATGTTAACATGTTGATTTGTACCTTAAGAAGACGATTCATGTCCGTCTCCATGTTGGAAATTGTAACGCGCTGCATGATAATATCGGAAGATCCGGCGTTCCCAGACTCTGCCATTTCCCACGAGCCATTCGGGTGGAGTATATCCCAGCCGGCCTGCGATAGTATAATCTGAAGCAAACATTTGTCAGCCACAGGCATAATAAAGTCATATGAACACGTTTACATGAGGCCTGTATAATGTACCTGGTTCCGTCAGGGCTCCTGAGCCCGAGTACGTCCGACCCGCGGAGGTCTGTGAGCGAAGTCCTGGTTTGACTCGAGATTGACCTTTCGTGTGACCTTTCCTGATATAGGGCGCACCTGTCTCCTCAGAGCGGTTACCTGACAGACACAGCAGTGATCACTACTGGAAACCTTTGAAAATCTGAGATTGACTAAATGAATACGCAAATAATTTTTTTTAAATAATCAGATGAATTGACAATCAAAATAGTTGTTATCTGCAGGGCTAAATTAAAGCATTAACATTTATGATACTTTTCCACTCACATGCAAGTAAATCTATGTAATATTCAAAAAGTATTTAGATAATAAATATAAAACCATAGTGGCCCCAAAAAGAACCTGGGCACTTGAGAAGTACAAGTGCATTTTAGTATATAAGTTCATCACTGTTTTTTTACTATTATTTATTAGTGCTGTCAAATGATTAAAATATTTAATCATGATTAATCGCATTAATGTCATAGTTAACTCTCGATTAATCGCACATTTTTATCTATTCTAAATGTCTCTTGATTTCTTTCTTGAAAAGTGGATCGTCTTGCTTTGTGCAAATGTTTTTTATTGAAAACAACATTGTCATATACTGTGTTCAATTTCACTCTAACAATGTAACACTGTCCATCAATAAAAGAGTGAAATAAATACTGACGAGGTCCTGATATTGACGAGGGGTGGAGAATTAGCTTCAGCTTTGTGTGTGTGTGTGTGTGTGTGTGTGTGTGTGCTTGGCCATCAAGTATTATTTCAGACTGATGCAAAAGCATGTGAAAAAAACTACCAAGTTTGCCAGGCCAAAAAGACTGTTAATCGCGCAATAAAAAAATGAGAGCCGTTAAAATGCTTTTGTAAACTTTCATGAAGTAAAATCACTAAAAGCCTTCCTTCCGCTAAGAAAAAAAATAGTCCCTGACCGTGAACAGCAACAACGCTCCAGTGTGTGAAATGCATGAAAGCTCAAATAAACAACACAGGAACTGCAGTGTTGCGCAGCGATACACAGAACCGATGGGTGAAGCGGTCATAGCCGTGTGTTATCATGAATAAAGCACAGCTATAGACCAATCAGAATCAAGGATTGGAACTAACAGTGTTATAAAAATAGAAAATATCTCAGATAGTCAGACAGCATTTTTACAATTTACTTTCAAATCATTCGTTACAAAAGTGTGCATCAAATATGCTAAACACAGAAGCTTGAACGTGTGTGTGTGTGTGACGTGCAAGAACAGAACTCATTGATTCTCGATACACACACACACGCACTCACACTCAAAAAACACCTAAGAATAGCCGATACCAATAAGTGAAAAAGAAATTTGGCCTTGACACGATGCCTAAGTTTCATCTAATTTATATTTTAATGAACAAAAATTCCTTTTAAAAGGTTTAATCAACAACACTGAAGTGCATATGCACAAGATCAGAGGGATCACGCTTTCTATATTTCATAAAGAATTTATTAAAAGTTATTTATTTTCAGGGTACATGCATGTCTAAGGAAACAAAATGTATAACACTAGGATTCTAATAACAAAATAAGTTATTAATATATTTAATATTTCACATAAATATTAAACATTATTTTATTGTACGATTAGTGTCACACTTGGCTGGAAAGCGTACCTCCTCAGTTTTCCTGCGCAGAATGAGTTCCTGTTGTCTCTTTTGAGCTTCAAGCAGTTTCATCTGATGCTGTACGAGAGGAAAAAACATCACATTGAACATATTTCACTGTCAGTTTCATGCTGTGCCAGTGTTATTTCCCATCATGCACCTCTTGTTTGCGCTGGTCCTTCTTAAGTGTGGCGATCTCTCGGTTCCTGCGGGATTCGGCCATTCGGTTCTTGTCCTGCTGCTCCTTCATCTGCTTCATCAGACGCACCTGACAACAGCATTTCACTAGTTTAGCAGGAGGACTGAGGCTCGCCACAGTAAACATGATGAATGACGACTGTAGAACGCAAAAATCCCAGACATTTTGGGCGATCGCGAAACACATTTTCGGGCAGACTCATCACTAGTAGCCTAGACTTGTTGTTTAACTATTGCGCTCTGTTACCGCTCCTGAGGGCAGTGAAGCAAGTGCATTCTGGGAGTTGTTGTCTTTCATCCACATAAGCCTAAAATACAATTTCTGTATTTTCTCAGTCTAGAAAGCTCCAAATTCAAAAATAATTTCACAATTCTTCTACATAAATGTCCATTTTAAATACACATTCATCTTTCCAGAGGTGAAGTATCCCTTAAATGAAGGGTGGTAATAATTTTGGAGCTGACGTACATCTAGAATTGCTATTGTACTCAGCAGTAGAAAAACCTTTATAAAATTAATGTAATTTCATTTGGACTATGGAAATTGCTCATTATTAATATAAAAATGCCATATATTAAACAACCAGTAAGTTCAATGTCAATATTTATTTGTATAGTCATCTATAAAAACCTTCATTTTGTGCAGCATGTTGCAGAAGGGTCTATTGACCACTGGGAGGCGCTGTTTATTGTGCACTATTTTGAGTTGTAATGGTGATTCAGCATTCGTCAGTGATTCAGCAGGTCTTGTGCAGTCTCCATGGTGACACTTACTTTGGTTTTCTTCATTTCAGCCAGATCCAGCTGCAGTTTCTTCAGTTGTTTCTCATACTGTGACTGGTTCTTCAGAAGACGAGCGTGTTCTTTCTGAGCCGCCTGTAGTTTCTGCAGCTCTTTGTTCATCACGCCGAGTTTCTTCTCGTATTCTGCTTTTATCCGTTTGCTCTTGTCCTCAGAGCACGACTCCACAGAGCCTAAGACCAAGACAAAAACCATAGCGATTGCATGATTATTACAGTAATATCCTATACTAAATCTAAACTAATATTGACAGACTATAGAGGGAATGCGCGTGACGTCACCTCCGGCCGGAGAGCTGCAGTTTCTCACAGTGAGTGGCAAAAAGACTGAGCGGCTGTATATGTGTTCAGCGTGAATGCCGCAAAAAACAAACACAACGCATATAAAGTGGGAAAGAGCTTTGCAATGGACTTTACAACTAGATTTGACAAAAAAATCGGAGGTATATTTTTACAGACTGCGATAGAAAGAGGAGCCAATGGATCACTGCCATTCACAGAAACAACTGGACGAAAGGTGGATTTGCAGTTATCATTTTGTGTCAATATGCAGAATTTAGCTGTAAAACCATACCCATATATTTTGTAATATATATTATTTGTAATATATGTATTTTGTTATATATATTAACAACTCATCAATTAAATATGTATCATTCCATATTCTGCATTGGATGTTTTTTAAGAAACACTGACTAAAAAAAAACTATAAAGTTTTAGGGCTGGACGATATGATATATAGGCTATATATAAAACTGATATAAGTTATTACTCGAATTTAAACCTATATTGTATTTAAATATAACACTCACAGGCAAATTTGCTTTATGTTAAGGTCTATATTGCTTTTATTTCCCCGGTGTCGAAATCAAGCAAACATTAATGTCAGGCAACACGATTCCTGGTTGCATGTCAATATACCATGGATCACGATCTTTAGTAAGTTGTAAGGAACACTATATTGAGTCCAACATTTAATTTAAACTGATAAAATTGTTCGTATTAGTTCGCATTTTCGCAGTTTCCCCTATTAAATCCAGTCACGCAGCAGATCTTTTGCCACTCGGTCAGGCTGAGAGGGGTTGTTCCGGCGGGAAAGTCATGAATGCATTCCTCTATATATCATTTGATAGCTTAGCATCTGCAGTTTTCATATATAGTGATTGATTCTCAAAATAAATTACAGAAGATTAGCCATAATCTATCAATTTGCAAAATTATTTTTTCATACTCCAAATGCATGTTCAGACCTTTATTTTGAAATCGTGATGAACATGAAAATCATGAAAGAATGGTAGAAAGTTTGTTTTCATGCTAATAGTTTAAAATATAACAAAAAAGAGATAATATTTAAAAAAAGGTCTGAAAATGTTTTCAATATAAAGAAAACAATTATAGATTCACTATTTGTGATGTGTCAGCGAGCTATAACGCACATGCGTGTAATTTTTATGTGATTATTGAGGTTGAATTCGTATTAAAATATGCCAAACTTCCCATACTACTACTGAATAGGATGCCTACTTCATAAATTGTATGAAACTTGTGAAAATAATGGTTCAGATAACAAAACACATATGGAAATGGAGGCGCCCTTATACTGTACAGAGTCTGCTTGTGCCCTAGTGGAAGCGTTCGGTACTACGCACACACAAACTCTTACTGAAAGCTCATTTTTCATCTAACATTTAAAACACAACTAGTTCAGCGTTTTGGCTTTGATTTTCTTGCAGTCCACCAGGTTTTGAAAAAAGTATATTTTATATAAAATATGAATAACATTTTTACATTTTCATAAACTCAAACTTCTACAACTTTTTTCCTGTTTCACTTTCTTAATTTATTTAACATCTAAATTTAACATGCCAAATGTCTTTAAACGAGACCAATCTTACATCTATATTCCAAAGCATTTTTGAAGGACCACCATTTAAGTACGGATTGTGCATTTTCATGTTTATTCAAAAAAGGGGCGCGACACTTAAGAGTTTAACAGAACATCACAGCAAAGGTATTTCCAACTTATTTTTACTTCTAAGTGAAAAACGAAAGAACTTCGCAGTAAGTATATCTGAGAGAATCACCTCAATCTCTCAGTACGTTACAAGCAATAAGTTGCAGTTCACTTAATGACCACCGGTGTCGCTAATATCAAGGGTTTCTGAATTATACATATAGCCCCTTAAATGCATGTATCTGGCCGTATTGTGAATGACTCAATGCATGTTGTTCCGAAGAATTTTTTTATAGCTGGTCATTAAACTTTAATAACTGAAAAGGTTTTCCAGCGTACCCATGTTCTGCAGCACGCGGTCTCGCTCCACCTGTGTGTCTCTGATTTTGCACTGCAGCATCATGAGTTTCTGCTCGTACTGTTGCTTGAGTGTGTGCAGACGTCTCTGACTGTTCTCCAGCTCGTCGATCAGCTTCTGCTTGATGGCGATCTCACAGGTGATGTTGGCCAGATCTGCCTGGAAGTCCTCTGGTCAACAACAATAATGAATACAAAAATGTAATATAATGTTTACAAACAGATCATCATTAAACAGACAATATATTTACATGAAATAATAATTCACTATTATATATAGGGATGGGAATTGATAAGAATTTAATGATTCCAATTCCATTATTGAATATTGCTTATCGAATCCGATTCCTTATCGATTCTCTTATCGATTCTCATTGGGTGAGGGAATAAGTACAAATTTGTTTGTTTGTTTGAACTTGCTTTAATATCTGATCAGAAGCACAGAGTATACACAAATTATGCAAAACTAACATCATAAAGTATGATATTTTTTAACTTTGAGCAATGATGGAACTATACTTGACTTTTCTTAGGAGCATATAAAACAAAACAGCTCCTTGGACAAAATGAAATGTAATATTGTAGTAGTTATAAACAAAGGTTTATTTTAGTTTAGATTAACATTTGAGGGCAGCAATTGTATTCATAATGTCAAAATACAACCGACGTGATGTTACTTGAAAGCATTATAGCCTACTATTCCTGCCAAACTTACAGATAGTAGTGTTATACAGTAAATCTTGGTGATGTTGCTGATCTGTGGACACTGGATAGTTCATTCATGGCACAATGTTTCTTCCTGGTTTCCACGTCAGCGCTGTTTGATCCGTTAATAACAGAGAAATGTGAATGTTTCTCACTAGATCTCGCAGCGATGTTATTACTTCAGTGGCGAATTCAAATGTTTTCTTTACTGGATTTGCCGGTGTAGTAACAGTGCTGATGATGAAGATCGGCTTGCGCTGCTTTGGTCCAAACTGATGAACGGTCTGTCATCCAAACAACCACACAATAACGAGTAGCTCAGTTTCGTTCCGTTTACGTTAAATTTGCCATTGATGTAGGGCAATGTTGTGGTCACGCCACACTATGAACGCGCTTGCCACGCGCAGCACGCCTACATTTGAATAACGAAATGTTGGTCGGCAGGAAAATGCCGCGTTCTGAATCAAAACAACATAGCGTGTGTGTGTGACGCCATGGCGCATTTACAACTAGCGGAACCGATAAGCGAGAATCGTTAAGCAGGCAAGCTAACGGTTCCAAGGAATCGATTCACTAGGCACCGGTTCTGAAGAAGAACCGGTTTTCGAGTTCCCATCCCTAATTATATACGTATGTGCTATATTACATTATATATTAAAAAAAAAAAAATTTGCGTTGTTACTTTAAAACTAACAGAATTTGCATACTGAAATACTGTTTGTGTCCTAACATTGGTATTATGACGCTTTAAAGTTGTTTTAAAACTGTAAACATCAGTACCCTTCTCATCCAGTTCAGAGTCAGACTCATCAGAGCTTTCCTCAGCATCCATTTCCTCTTCCTCAACTTCCTCCTCATCTTCCTCTCCATCCCCCTCCTCACGGTCACTGGCCTCCTATGGGAAACAATTTCACATCAAAGACTGAAGGATGAGCTCCAGCCGTAAAATCTGTTCTGATAGTGGCCTGTCAATCATACCATCTCTGGCTCCTGATTGGTCGATTCCAACTGCTCCCTCTCGCCAATCTTCTGTTCGCCGTCAAGCGATTCATCTTTGTTGGCACTGCAGGGGAAAATCAAAACTAGAAATTCAAAAATCTATTTAGTAAAATCACCTTTTTTTCAAAATATGCAGCATAGATTCTCTGAAACAAAACAGAAAACAGACTATTAGGCGGGAAGGAAAGAAAACATGGTATTATGATGGAAATGATGCAACGGAAAAGTGAAACGGTTGCTATATTATGAAAGCGGATTTCATAACTTCCTCTCTAGTTCACCCAGACTATTAAAGGGACACAATGCAGCGTTTTTAGTTTAACTGAACAGCTTCAGAGTTTTTGAAATGGTTAAATGATTTCTTTCGGGTTGAATGGTGGGTGTCAAGTGACCAAAGTGCTCGTTGCCGCTGCGATCAGTGGCGCGGATACAGTGTTCTGTTGTGACGCGCACGGTCTTCACACGGACGCACACTTCAATCCATTGCGGAGAGACTCTTTATATTTGTTACGGTGAAATCACAAAACCTAAATGCACGAAAAACCTTTTTGTTTTGATGAGGAAAATAAACTATACAACTAGTGCGGATTAGAACCCAGCAAAAGTTCTGCCACTGGACCATTAAAGTTCATGGGGATAATAGTTGGATCTATGTATTTTATCACTTGAAAATTGTCACCACTAACAACATATATTACATTTCATTAAACAACAAATTAAACACAATGTACTATTGTACACTATGTAATACGCCATGTCACGCTCTGCGTGAGTGGTATTTACGACAATAACATTAAATTCAAGTACTCCATGTCAACTCTAGGGGGCGCTGTTTGACAAAAACTGGATTCCTGCATAGTGCCCCTTTAAAACATCCGATTCAGAAATCTTCATGGTATGATGTCACAATGACAACGTGAGCTCATTTGCATATGCCCGTCCACATTCACATTTCAACACTTACTCAGAAAATTGACTCGCCCTGATGAACAACACTGTGAACTATTAGTGAAAAGTATATAAAAGCACTTATGGTTATTGAAATAAAGCTAAATTATAATAAGGATATTAAATGAAAACTTGATGCCTAGTTCAGATTCACGATTTTTTTTTTGTCTGTTACGATAGTCACTGTGTCCGATTACGCGATTTTGACTCCTGAAAATCTTGTCGTGTTGTGGACAAGACACGTCACACTACACATTGCTTCCTGACCCGTCATCGCATGCCGTCTTTAACGGCACACGTGATGTCATCGAGAAGGCGAAACAAGTAGCGGGTGACTTCCGGAAACGAACGTAAACAAACAATGGATGAAGCGGTGAGTGTTGTATTGGCTGTCCTGTGTTCAGAAAAAGTAAAAAAAGAAAGAAAACCCGACAATGGACACGTTCCTGGATTGCTGGAAGAGGACAGTATGGGCTGTCAATCCTACAAAGAGAACTTGAGGTAAAATATTGTTTTCTTTTATATTTTTTAATTTTAGTTTTAACGTTAGCACCATCTACTCTCTTTTGTTTCGCCATTTTTGAAAGTTGTGTATAGAAAAGCTTCTGTGCTCCAATTGGTCAACCTCATACATGTGACGGAACCGTCGTGGACATCAAACATGCTAGTCTTTTTTGTCGTGATGTTGTGAAGCATCGCAGATGCGACATAGGTTGTCGCCCACTATGACACACTATACGAGATGATGCAATCGAATCTTGCGTCATGATGCCCGTTGTCGTTTACGAATCCCCATGACAACCTACGTCAAACGGATCGTGCCAAAATCGGGCTAAAATCGTGTAATCTGATCCAGTCATAAGGGCGATTTCATACTACAGGACTGTAAGACTAAACCACTGTGGTGCTCGTCGTCATCATAGCAGCTCATCAGAGGCCGTCCTGACTCCCGACCAACAGCAAAATAAAATATTGTATAAATCTCGCATATATTTCGTATAAATGCATTGTATACGTATGATTATGAGATTTTTTTGCTTATTGCATCTGCACTGTGATTGGCTGGGTTAGTTCCACTTTGTCATTGCAGTGCACACACTACAAGATCATGTGGCGTCAAACAGGTTTGAAAATATTGCGATTTTACTTTAAAAAACAATCTGTCATTAATTACTCGCCTTCATGTCGTTCCAAACCTATTAAAACTTTCGTTCATCTTCGGCACACAAATGAAGATATCTTTAATAAAATCTGAGCAAGTATTGTACTCTCCATTGACAGCTATGCAACAACCATTTTTGATGCTTTAAACGTTCATAAAGAGATCATAAAACTACTCCATATTAATCGAGCAGTTTAGTCTAGGGATGGGTATTTTTAAAAAATATTGCATTCGAATATTTGGGCTCATAAAAATCGAATATTCAAATATTCGTTTATTTAAATTATGTTTAATGAAAAAGACGTTATTTTTAAGGTTTTTTTTTTTTACGTTTTTGTCACCATTTCTGGACAAGCTTACAATTAGTCAATACACAGCAAGCTTACAATAGCAATTAAAGTTTTCTTTTAGTTGAAAACATTAAACAGTAGGCCTATGTATAAACAAAAAATATATATATAAAAGCATTATTAAAAGCATGCTCAAGCAGCGCGAGCGAAAAAAAAACCCCAATAAAGCAGATTGCGTCAGATATTGATACAGAACATACACACGAGTCAACAAATGATTGATTATCGTGTTTATATTGTTTCACGTTTATGTTGAGAAAAACAATCATATCTAACGTTACATTCAGAGGCGCCGCCAGCACTTTATGCTCTAGTGAGAAACGACGCCGCGCTGACAGACGTTTCAGAGACACAAAGAGAACGGTGTTTCTAAAAGCACTTGCATTTTCTGTTCTTAAACCGGTCTTCCTCCAACGAAACTTAAAGGAAGTATGTCTCAAAATAATTTTGCTATTAGATAAGTTAACATCTTTGATCACGCGGGGTCCAGCTGCGCTTACCTGCAGTTGTGATGCAATGATGAACAGCTGTCTTTCCTCACTCGACTGTTTGGATTTCATGTGATTTCTCATGGTGATGATATCATAACTCAGGTTAATTAAATAATTTGATCAAAAGTAATTCCGTTTAGTAAGATCCTTTTCAAGTAACGTTAATTCCAAACTTCGTGAGGCAGACGACAACATTATGTGATCAAATACAGACAACTTGTTAACACACTCCACAGCGCCATCCAGTGCATTTAATTATAACTGCGAGTTAGTTCTTAGGATTTATCATGGGCTCGCTGCATTTACGGCCAGCAAAGCAACGTATTCAAAATTCGAATAGTATTTTATTTTTCGAATAATAATTACATATCAAATATTCGAAAATTCGAATATTTGTGCACATCCCTAGTTTAGTCGATTCATTTTTTTAAGAGACTCAATCGCTTTATATGATGAACAGATTTGATTTATTCACATTTAAACATTGATCAGAGAACATAAACAGCAGCTCAACACTACTTTAAATGGACCTCATTGGTTCTCGCAAGTAAATCGAACATGTGAATACATCATTTGTATTCCGAAGATTTGTATGGGTTTGGAACGACATGAAGGCGAGTAAATAATGACAGAATTTTAACCCTTTAAATTGAAGTTCTAAAGTTACTAAAACTTAAAGGTGCAGTATGTAATATTGACAACTAGAGGCTAAATTTGGTACTGCAGTCCAATTTCCAAATATCTGAGAATATTTTATGGTATTTTTATGCTTTAGCACAGTCCAAAAAATATATACAGCACTTTTAATATAAAATAAATTAAATCTTAATAGAAATATGTAAATAAATAAATATATATATATATATATATATATATATATATATATATATATATATATATATATATATATATTAGTGCTGTCAAACGATTAAAATATTTAATCGCGATTAATCGCATTAATGCCATAATTAACTCGCGATTAATCACACATTTTTATCTATTCTTAATGTCTTTTGATTTCTTTTTGTTACATTTTTTTCTCATTTTAATGCTCTTATCAACATGGAAAAGTGGATTGGCTTGTTTAGTGCAAATGTTTTTTTTTTAATTATTATTATTGAAAATAACATTGGAATAGTGTTCAATTTCACTCTAACATATATAGCCTAAATAATCTCTCACACAATGCAACACTGTCCATCAATAAAAGGGTGAAAGAAATACTGACGAGGTCCTGATATTGACGAGGGGTGGAGAATTTGCATCATCTGTGTTTGTGTGTGTGTGTTTGCTTGGCCATCATCAAGTGGTGTTTCAGGCTGGAAGTGCTGCGATGATGATAGCTCAGTTCATAATGACAAAACATACAGATAGCTTTGGTCTTGTCAATGGGACAATTTGGCAACTTTTTAAAAGTAAACTTTACATTCAGAATCTCATTGGCATCCATTTCGGCGTCTTCGCGCTCGTCATCCACTCAAAACATAACGTTACTATTTGGCCGGCTCGCAAGCTGAAACGAGTGTGTGCGGCACAAAACGTCCTCTGTGCTGCGCTCTGAAACCCATTCATTTCAATTGCTTGCGCGCGCGAGGACGTTTCGTTGCTTCTTCGACCAAAGCGCAAGCGGATCTAGCTAGACCGGAAACAAAACATCAGGCACGCCGCACACACTCGTTTGGGCTTGCGAGCCGGCTTTGAGTGGATGACGAAGCGCGAGACGCTGAAATGGATCAGGACGCATGCCGCGTCCTGTTGCAAAAGTATGTGAAAAAACTACAAAGTTTGCTAGGACAAAAAGACCGTTAATCGCGCGAATAAAAAAATTAACGCCGTTAAAATGGGTTTGCGTTAACGCCGTAATAACGCGTTTAACTGACAGCTCTAATATATATATATATATATTAGTGCTGTCAAACGATTAAAGTATTTAATCGCGATTAATCGCATTAATGTCATAGTTAACTCGCGATTAATCGCACATTTTTATCTATTCTTAATGTCTTTTGATTTCTTTTTTGTTACATTTTTTTCTCATTTTAATGCTCTTATCAACATGGAAAAGTGGATTGGCTTGTTTAGTGCAAATGTTTTTTTTTATTATTATTATTGAAAATAACATTGGAATAGTGTTCAATTTCACTCTAACATATATAGCCTAAATAATCTCTCACACAATGCAACACTGTCCATCAATAAAAGGGTGAAAGAAATACTGACGAGGTGCTGATATTGGCGAGGGGCGGAGAATTTGCATCATCTGTGTTTGTGTGTGTGTGTGTGTTTGCTTGGCCATCATCAAGTGGTGTTTCAGGCTGGACGTGCTGCGATGATGATAGCTCAGTTCATAATGACAAAACATACAGATCGCTTTGGTCTTGTCAATGGGACAATTTGGCAACTTTTTAAAAGTAAACTTTACATTCAGAATCTCATTGGCATCCATTTCGGCGTCTTCGCGCTTGTCATCCACTCAAAACATAACGTTACTATTTGGCCGGCTCGCAAGCTGAAACGAGTGTGTGCGGCACAAAACGTCCTCGCGCTGCGCTCTGAAACCCATTCATTTCAATTGCTTGCGCCGCGCGAGGACGTTCCGTTGCTCTCTTCGACCAAAGCGCAAGCGGATCTAGCTAGACCGGAAACAAAACAACAGGCACGCCGCACACACTCGTTTGGGCTTGCGAGCCGGCTTTGAGTGGATGACGAGCGCGAGACGCTGAAATGGATCAGAACGCATGCCGCGTCCTGTTGCAAAAGTATGTGAAACAACTACAAAGTTTGCTAGGACAAAAAGATCGTTAATCGCGCGATAAAAAAATTAACGCCGTTAAATGGGTTTGCGTTAACGCCGTTAATAACGCGTTTAACTGACAGCTCTAATATATATATTAGGGGTGGGCCGTTATCGGCGTTAACGTGCTGCGTTAACGTGAGACTCTTGTCGGGCGATAAAAAAAATATCGCCGTTAATCTATTCTCACAGTTGAGTTGGGAGCTCACTATACCACGCAAGCTATGATGACTTTCACTTTGATATTTTAGCGCAGATGTAGTCGAATTGCACTGTAAGGGCCATTTAAAACCAATATATTGAAACGTCTGTTTATCCAGACATTAGGAAAATATCAGTCTATGCATTTTATATGAGGGAAATACACATCCGTAAAAGGGGTCGCAGCGAGAAGCGCAGCGCCGCGCCACGTCTGAGGGGGCTGTTTACACCTGACCACTTCATGCGTTTTCTCAGATCGGATAGCTATCTGATTTATTAAAACGATTCAATTTACACCTGGTCACATAGTACATGTGTTTTTGCAAAACGGATATAAATCCGATCTTCAATTCCCCCACGCTATATGCGGATTTAATGAAGTGCACGTCACCGAAAACAACAGATAGGCTATGAGCTGCATTTTGATCATCGGCTAATTTCAAAATCAGCAAAGACAATAATAAGAGAGAGCGGCAACCTGGTAAGACAATTTAGTTTCTTTACTTTTAATGAAGATTGTAGTGTTAAGCGTCTGACTCTGCGAACTTACTTTCACTTTGATTTGCGATAGATTGCGCCGCGCTGGCTTGAGGCGCTCAGATCTGAGGTGATGCGCGTCGCAGCGGCGTCACATCTGACTAAAATAGCATGACATATGGCCAATAACACGCTCTCACACGTTTATTTTTTAGCATTTTTGGGAGTAGTAACATTTACATATGTGGTTTCAACAACCAGATGCATTTACACATGTCCAGTTTCATCTGGAATGTGGCCCAGACTACCTTCTGATGTGGTTTGAGTGATCGGAGAGTTTCGGAGGGCATTTACACCTGGTCTTTTCAAGATCGGATACAGAAAACGTATGAAGTGATTTCAGAGCATCCGTTAACTGAATTAATTTAGAATCTCACTTGAAAATCCAATAACATCAGCAATTGTCATTCTAGCAGCTGATTTCTGTATTAGCCTATGCATTAGGCTATATGCATTCATCAGATATTTCATCCCTCTCTATTCATTTGTATTGTAAGAAAAAGAGCTTCCCGGACACAACAAAATAATTCATTTCGTGTTACATAGAAGAAAAGTAGATCAAATGGGTTTAGAATAACACAAGAAAACCTTATGGAGAAAAAAAAACTGATTTAGTTATTATTTCGTGCTGTTTAAAACTAGGGTTGACAATTGAATAAAATAATTATGATTACTCTCATTATTTATAATAATATGAACATCCCAGTGTTAAATCTTGTATAAAACATATTTGGGCCTAATTACAAACTACCTGCGAGGTTATTTATTTATTTGGGTATAGCACACATAAGAACGCCTTTGGTAGAATTCAAATGAGCCATTTTAATCTAGATTAATTTCAAAATTAATCTAGATTAATCTAGATTAAAAAACTTAATCTATGCCCACCTCTAATATATATATAAATAAAATAAATGTCAAAAGCAAAATGACTAAAAATAAAGTAAGTCAATCAGAACAAAAGGACATACAGGTACAGCAGAAATATTGCCTGTTGTATGGTACAGACAAGGTGGAAAATAATTGAACAAAAATCAAATTCTCAGTGTTTATGGTGAAAGAATGAAGAAAACGTCATGGAAATGTTGAAATGTCACCTGGACATATGCTCTTAACAGGTTTTGTGAGATTCACCCATTACTTTAAATTACTTTCTTTTTTTCCCCCAAATTTTATGTATATAAATGCAGTATAAAACATTTTCTGTGCTGTTCTCCAAGACTGGAAACTACCTGCCTGAAAGACAATCAGGAATATAAAGGTTGCAAGCAGAGACGAAACAGGGGGTTATGGTTAATTCAAGAGGGGAAAGAGAGACACAGGGACAAACCTGTCTTCCTCCACCTCTTCCTCCTCATCCTCCTCTCTCTTGTCACCCAGCAGCTGCTGGAGTCTTCAGCGGTCAGAGGTCAGAGGTGAAGGGTTAAAGAGAAGAAACGGGGAGCATAGAGAGAGACAGATAAGGAGGATACGGTACAGACATTAGTAAAGACGTTGTTGGTTCATTGTGGATAAGAACGTCAAGGATATCATGACTGATATAGGTTTCTCTCCCCCCATATAACCATTTTGGTTACATTTGGTCGGAAAAATAGTTGTTGTTTGCGGTTCAAATCGGTGTCACCCATGACCAAATTAATATGCATTCCCGCTTTAAAACGAGCGTTCGTAAATATTTCAAATATAAGTTGCGCTCATATAAGCAAACAATGTCATGTCATGAATGATACGAAACCAGGAGGAATCACAGCAACGCGATTATTAGCTAATGTTTTGGTAGGAATGAAAGTTTACATTCATGTTTCTCCGGAATCAGCCAGCGTGAAGGATGTCTATATTTGCGATTGGTTGCTGGTGTTTGCCGCTGTTTGCCGCTGTTTGCCGCTGAACCGCGTCACAGCTCATTACCATAAAGTTGAGCTTCTTTCAACTTTCTGATTGACGCTCGAAACGCGACACCAATGGATTTGATGCTCCTTGCAGCTGAGAGAAGCCAGCTTCCATTGAAAATGAATGACTTCCGGCCGCTTTGGAAGCTCAAGTCGGTGGCGGTGTGAACATACGGTTAGAATATCCAGTAATTTCAGAACTGAAAACTTCCTTGTTAGTCCAAAAACAGCTTTTATTGTAGCCAAGCCCAGAGAACGACTCGTTGAGGAATGCGTCTAAGGGCGCCTCTGTAGAAGGACGACTTCATCGTTGCAACTTTGGCCCCGCCCGCTGTTTGGCGTGTTCGTGAGATACAGGACCACTGGACTACAGATAACATTACCTTCCAAAGGATACTAATGCTAGGAATGTGGTTATTTATTTTCAAAAATGTGAATGTCTCGGTTGATCATTAGCCTATTTGTTTGTTCGGTACATTTCACTGTGAATTATTTGGTAAATCAGTCACAATTTCGGCGCAGGCTTTTCAATCAGACTTTTACTTTAAGAAATGGACCGATCGCAAAGGGATTTTATCTCTGTAAAGCTGCTTTGAAACAATCTGTATTGTATAAGCGCATGTGATGACTTTAAGAACTGACACATAGACCCATTATACTGTGACACGCGCTTTTTGTTTACAAAATATAACTGACTGTGTTTACGTAAATACTCGCCAAGGCCGGCATTTTGACTTTATTTAGTGTGTATTTGACTGTTTAAGTGCAATAAGCAGTAGAAAGAAACTCAGTTTTGTACTGAGAGGTGGTTTTAGTACAAAATCTGCAGGAATGAGTAAAATTATGCACAATACCAAACCAAAATTTAACTCTTGTAACACCGAATATTCATTCGGAAAAAAATAAACAAAGTGAGTGAAGGAAGGCAGGTTTGTGTGTCGCTGTCTAATGCCTCGATTCCACTGAGCGGTACGGTAAGGTTCGGTACGCATTTATTGGCGTTTCCACTGTCAAAAGTTGTGAATGGTACCAAAAAGCCGAACTGTACCCGTACCACTATTTTGGGTCCCTTTTCGTTGGGGTACCTAGCACAGTGAAAGGGTACTAAAAGGTGGAGCTAGACTCACTGCAGAACGGTGATTGGTGGACAGAGTATCGTCACTCGCGCGTGCCAAGGGCATTAGAAGCATACAGTTGAAATATAATTCTACTGTTATTGTGTCACGAAATGTAGTTTTAAGAGTTTTTCAGGCGAGAAAGTAGTTTTTTAAAGCTCAAATCTGTGGTTTATTTATAGATTTATGATCATTTGACTGAGATCCATTTCAAGCGATCACCGGACGCTCGCGGCTCGTCTCCCCGCCTGGAACAGCATTTCCTCGGCTAGTCATCCTGATGTTTGCCGCTGACTCGGACGTCTCTGTAGTGGTTAAACATGAGATATAGTTCGTCTTGTATAAACCTAACAGGTGATCTTTGGTCTCGTGAATCTATAATTTGTTCCCTGGCCAATAGCTTTGGCAGAAGGCTACGTGAAGTTTCATATCTTTGAGCGCTGAATTTGTATATTTGACTGACTGAATTGTTTCTTTGATGTTATTTAAGCTTTACTGTATATCTGTTTGTACCTTTGACTTATACTTTTATAATGGCTATTATTGATAAAACTGAAATGCAACAAAAGAGATAATTTTGTAATTTTTTAAATTGTATTACAAGATAATCTGTTGTTTACTAGCAACATTTGTACCAATACGATATGCAATACATTACATATTAGCTGGAATATGTTTAATATTTTTACATTTAAATGAAAAGAGGCAGGGTTGTGTTGTATATTTAGTTTTGTTATAAATATAATGTTACATACATGCAGTGGAATATAATCAATAGGCTGTGCGTTGCCCTGAACCACATTTGTGTGCTTTATAATGTTTAAAATGTATTGAAATGGAAATCGAAAAGAAGCAGAGTGGTGTTTTATAACATATTTCGTTTTATTATTGCCTAAAATGTACATACAGAGATAACCGAGAGTCCAGGCGAGCTGAGTGGCGCGTTCAAGAACGCGCTGTTCCATTAGCAGGGATCATTCTCCTGAGTCGGACTTTGCGATGGCTACTTGGTATTGAGAAACGCATAATGCCAGCGCTTGTTTCTAGTGACAAACATGCTGAGAAGCAAGAACAAGATGTGCTGTGCTGTCTGTCATCCATTGTTGTTTACTATGTCGCTTTCTTCGCGCGAAAATGACGTCGATTCGCTTCTTCCAGCAAACACCACGCCTATCAAGTAAGGGTACTGTTGGCGGTGGAAACGCAAGCCTGATCATGGTGTACCCGACCCCTACTGTACTGTACTGTACCGTACCCCTCAGTGGAAACGAGGCGTAAGAGATGAGAGTGAGAGAAAGAAGTCCCTGCTGCAGAAAATCAGCATTGGAAGTGTTTCAGATATTTCTAATATATTGCACTTTTGAGTTTATTATTTCAGATGGCTTTTGAAAACACTACAATTGAAAAATGTATGTATTATATATCAAATTCAACCTGACAAAGTTGCATGTCATTGTAACTGATTTACAAGCCACTGCTGAAAATTCACCCAGCCCTGTGTATGTGTATTTATATATGCATTTCTTGAAAGGAACTTGTGCAAAAAACAACAACAGAAACATCCATTTCTATCTGCCATTAGCAGATCTGTCTGTACGATAATGCCAACCGCAGTAATTACACCAGCTCGAAGAACAATACATCTCGCCATGAAACCAGACAAATCCCACAATGTTTTTGTTTCACTCATCTGAGTCGAAGGGCAATTATCCATGACGCACCCCCTTTCTGTCAGTTACCACGGCAACAGCCCCTCCAGATACCACCTCACACTAAGATCGCTGTCACCCTTTTATTACCTCTTTTTTTCTTCTTCTCCTTCCTCTTGAGTTTCTCCAGATCTTTCTTGGCAGATCTCAATGATGTCGGTGGTCTCCTGGCTCGGGTCGGCCCCAGCAGGGCGTGAGAGATGATCCAGAAGGTCCGTGAAAACTGAGGACGGCTGGACACTCGCGTGAGGTTACGCCTCAGGTTCTCATTCACCGCTTCGCTCTCCAGAAGTTTGGCTCTGAAAGACACACAAACATTTACAATACTTATTTTATAGAAAAACTAGTTCTCTTTTTATCTAGCCAGGACGTTGCTATGCAATTGCAATGGTGTTCTGTTTGGTGTTTTTAGCAATTTATTTTTCCCATAGGAATTTGTAAAACCTTGGTGTTAAAGCACTATAAGCCATGAAACAAAACAACCAGCTATGAGGTGAATCATAAAATATCTGAAAGTCCAGCTAACCGTGGGCATGGGGTACTTTTTATCCCCATTTTAAACATGAATTTAGAAATGTTAACTAAATATATATAAAAACAATATACAGAGGTTGGCGCTGAAACTGAAACACTGGCTAATATAGTATTGGATGTTTCACACCGATATGCATCTTCACTGATTTCACATTCCATCAGTAAGAGCAGAGTGTGAATGTTGAATTAGCCGAGCAATAGCACAGCTGTATTTCAAATATTGCAATCCACACAACATAGGAGACATATCAGAGTTCAAAAGAGGACAAATTGTTGGTGCATGTCTCGCTGGCGCATCTGTGACCAGGATAGCAAGTCTTTGTGGTGTATTGAGAGCTACAGTATCCATGGTACATGTTGGCATACCACCACAAACCACATCCAACGGGAGAAGCAAGAGGAAGCTGACTGAAAGGAATGTAACCCGGATTGTATCCAAAAAACATGAAACACAGCTGCCCAACTCACTGCAGAACTGAATCCTCCTGTTTCCACCAAAACTGCTTGTCAGGAGCTCCAGAATTAACATTTATGGTCAGGCTGCTTTAGACAAACCTTTGGTCACTTGAACCAATGTCAAATTAACTAAATTGAATTACACTTCAAATAAATTTAAAGTTTAAGTGTTAATTTAAAAAAAAATAAGTTTGATCTTAGTTCGTTATTTGATGCTATAAAACGGGAATGTGACATCATGATTGATAGCTGTGATTGACAGCTTCTTTAAACAAAGTAGTCACTGAGGCACCAGCGGACTTTCGGAAGGAGATTACAGCTTCATCTTTAATTTCTTCATGTCCATAACGGTTTATTTGAATCCGTAAACTTTGTACTAACAGTTTCTGTGGGAGTGTGGGCGTTTCTTCTGAAGCAAACAGGTCGAATTTCGCTGAGACTTCGCCACAGTAACTGGACTGTCTGGGAGTGCAGGGACTATTCCCCTGGGGAACGTACTTTCTGGATAGTTTATCTGGGCCGTCGTTCAGGTGGCCTTGCACTGTTTTGTGGGTACTTTTTCTATACTTAAACCCCATTGGCGTAAGCCAAATAGCCAGAAATTATACTCTTTCTAAGATTTCTCTTGGGCCATAAAAACGGCGGTTGTGTGCAGGCGAGCGGGCTGTGTTGCCGACTCGTTGGCTGCTAAATGTACATCTGCAGTAGCCTTCTCTGAGGGACTGACAGGACGAGACATTTCGACGCGGTACAGCCGCAGGCCGGACCCAGCCGTCTTTTCCTGGTAAATGGTAGAGTTGGGGTACTGAACTCAGGGTCCAATTTTGAATGAACTCGGACTTGTCATGCACTCGGATGAATTTGTACTCTGGACTTGACACGACTTGGACATTTTAGCTCGGAAAAATGTCAGAGTCCAGGTAGAAGTCCAGGCACTGAAGAGACACATTATTCAGAAACGAAAGAAATGACTTGTGTTGTGTCGGCGTTGAAGCATTGTAGCCAATCACGGACATGTATATTAAGCGCATGAGCGCAGTGGGCAAATCAGAGGCATTTTAGAGTCAATATAGAATTCGCTCAAAATGTATGTTCAGAATCAGCACGGGCTTTATCCTTTTGCAAATCCCTCATACAAAGTCTAGACGCGATATAAATGAGAGATTCACTGTGCAGTGCGGATAACTTCAGTGATTATGACGAGTTTTAGGGAGAGTGCGCAGAGAGCGTGGTACATGATGGCTTAGAAAGGAGCGCAATTGACAATCTAAATAATAATTTTGTTTTTCGTGCTTCTAGAGCACCAGTGGTTAAGTTCACAAAGTAAATTAAAAAAAACTCGACTCGGACTCGAACTCTCGACTAGGATGTTAAGGACTCGGACTCAAGTCCGATCTCAAGCCCTCGGTCTCCTGACTCGGAACTTGGACTGTACAAGGACTTGGACTCAGACTCGGACTCAGACTCAAGGTGAGAACTCGAGACCAACTCTAGTAAATGGACTGCATTTACAGTATATAGCTCTTTCACAGACCCAATGGCCACCAACGTGCTTTACATTTTGCCTCACATTAACCCCTTCATAAGCTCAGTCATACACCGACGGCTGTGTCAGCCATACAAGGCGCCATCCAGCTCGTCCGGAGCAGCTGGGGTTAGGCGTCTTGCTCATGGACATTTGGTAAGGTGGAACTGGGATTGAACCACCAACCTTCTGGTTTTGTAGACAACCTATATCAGTGTTTCTCAACCCTGCTCCTGAAGGACCCCCAACACTGCACGTTTTCTTTGTCTCCCTAATCCAACACATCTGATTCAACTCATCACCTCATTAACCCATGTGATTATGAGCTGATGAGTTGAACCAGGTGTGTTGGATTAGGGAGACAAAGCGTGCAGTGTTGGGGTCCTTCAGGAGCAGGGTTGAGAAACACTGACCTATATGAACCACTGAGCCACTGCCTTCCCAGTTTTCCTCTCTGCTGTTGCTAGGAGGACTTCGCACGCTCAGGCTTCAGTGCAGTCTTGGGCCGGGGTCCCGGGTGGGAGGCGGCCTGTGGCGGCTAGACAAGCGTGATCTAAGGTGGCCGCCCTGTCATCCCTGCGAAGGCTGGGCCTGAGCTGGGCGCTGGCTAGCATTTTGTGCAGGTGGCTTACGTGGGCTGCTTGCAATGAAGCTAGAGCGTGAAGGCAGAAAGATGTTCTTCTGTACTTCATAGAATTGGTCGACGGTTCCGTTCCACGCTGGGCCAGAAGAGGCCAGTACGGGAGAGCGGCACGTCGAGAAACGCGGAGCGCTCGGGGTCCCTCATATCAGTAAGCGTCCACCATAAGTGCCACTCCTGTGATGGTGAGCGAGGCCATACATCTGCCGATCGCCTGAGCCGCAGATTTTATAGCACGAAGGGAGAGGTCCGTCGTGACTCCGAAATGTCTGATGGCGGCTGGGTCCTTCTCCATACGTGGAGGAGATCAGCTTGGAGGATCTGCAGCACAGCCATTGAGTACAGGACAGAAGCAGTTTGTCCAGCGGCAGAGAACTCACGGCCGACAACGGCTGTGGTGGTCCTGCAGGCTTTGAACGGGAGGGCAGACTCTGCGCCATCTCGCAGAGGACGAACAAAGGTGCGCTGCGACCGCCTCCTCCACTTGGGGGATTGCTTTGTACCCCTTCTCGGCGACGCCGTCCACTTGGGCCGAGGAGACATGTGAGAGCCTCACAGAGAATGGTGCGTTCCACGATTTCAAAAGCTCAGTATGAAGCTCTGGCAGAAATGGCGTAGATCTGGAGGGCGGTGGCTGTGGAGGAAACAGCCATCAGGCCTATTGGGCGCGGGCTCCTTAGGCGGTGACCAAGCCAAGCCGAGTTGGTCAACAACCTTTGACAGGAGGCGCAAGAGCGAGGGATTCGGAGAGGCGGAGTGATGAGAAGCACCCAGTGATGAGACCACTCCTCACTGTCTGATGCCAGGATGGAACAACTGTCACCCAGGTCGATCCCTTCAGCTCCGTATCCTGGTGCGGCGGCAGTGAGGGCTGAAGCCAGCGGCTGCACGTCCAGGAGCGGAGAAGGAGAGAGGGAGGCTGGCGAGATGTAACCTGGCGAGCACTTCACCGTGACCTCAGGCTTTGGTACTCTCTGTGAACGGCGTTTCTTCTTGCACGTCTGGAGGGCGGAATGACAGCGACCATGGTGAAGGCTTCAAGTTGAGCCCGCAGGGTCGACAGTGGAAGCGCTTCACAGTGCATGCAGCCTGCCGAATCCAGGGCGAGGGCTGCGTGGTCTGGGCCCAGGAAGAGAGCACAAATCACATGTCGGTCTCCAGGCCCCGAGCAGGGCTCTGCACAAGCCACAGGAAAGGCAAGGCATTTTCTAAATCTCTTTTGAGAAAGAGTGAGTGTTGCGACGGCGAACACTCACAGAGAGCAAAAGCACTGAAAAAGGATTCTCAACGCTGGATGGCATAGCAGGCACGGAAGGCTGAAGGTGGCAAAGACGGCTGGCTTCTTCTGGCACTTTTCTCTGCGTGCTGGTCGCTAGTTTCGACGGATGGCTTCAGAGTCCAGTGATGCGGAAATGATGAAATCAGTGATGCAGCTCCCGAGCCTGACTTTTATAAGCTAAGCCACCCCCATTTTGGCAGGCTGTGACGTCACAGGTGAGGCTCAGTGATAGGCTGCAGCAGTTGCCACAGGGCAGCCAATGGGCACGCAAGATAGTCTGTTCTAGGTCATTTTGCTGCAGCACTGCGTTTACAATATATGAAAAATTAAGGATCATTTTTTGCTTTCATATCTCGAGAAAAGATGACATTACCCGTAGCGTAAGCAACTTAAGCGATACGAGAGAACCTCTCGTAAGAAAAGGCAACAAGATCCATTTGTCAAAAGTCTTGTGGACACATATTTAGAATGTGTTTTGTGGCCTTATTTCAGAAACTTTAAGTTTTAGTTTTTTCAATAACCACGCATAAACAATATTCTCTCAAAAATACAAACATGTACATACATGTTGCACATATATTATGGTAGCCCTGTTTGTGCTAAATAGAGTGAAATTACACCTTTTCCATTAATATGTTTATAAGAAACTGAAGGAAAAAAAAATACAAATGTCAGGGCATGTCAGAGCATCTCAATGACCCCAGAGGGTTAATTGTGAAAAACAAGCAAAATACAATAGATTTTGAATATCAGTCTCATATGGGACATCAGCAAAAATCTAAAAATGCTAGCTACTGTATCAGACAAATATATCATGAAAGGTTGTTTTACCTCAGATCCTCGATCTCCTTGATGTAATTCTGAATCATATTTCCAATCTCCTCACTGCCTTCACCTGAAATAAACAGTCAATATTTGGTCAATCATCTTCCAAGGTCCTGTGATGTAACCTGACATGAGCAGCACTGACAGTGATGTACCTGCTCTGGAGAGCACCTGATTGGCCCGTTCGCTGAGCAGCTGTGTGAGTCGAGCGCCCTGAGCGTCGATGGCCTCCTGCATGGCCTTCACACGCATGCGCAGATTATTGTTCTCGATCTGCAACATCGAGTTCTCGTGGAACATGTCATTGATGCTCTCCATCCCATCCTCTCCAACCATACGCTTCCCCTAGAAACAGACACAGCTTTACTTCATTTATCACTTACCTTTAGTGCAGCTTAATATTCTTAATATACAGGGATGAGCAACGATTAATCACGATTAATTGCCATCCAAAATAAAAGTTTGTGTTTACGTAATATAGTTGTGTGTAGTGTGTATAACTAATTTGTATATATAAAATACCCACACTTGCGTGTATATATTTAGGAAAAATGTGTTATTAATATATCAAACATTTATATTGATATATAATATTAATTATGTATATAAATATATATAAAGTATATACATCCATATACTTCTTAAATGTATACATGCATGTGTGTGTATTTATATATACAAATTAATTATACACACTACACACAAAAATATAATGTAAACACAAACTTTAATTTGGATGCGATTAATCGCGATTAACGTTGCCCATCCCTCACGGAGTGCCAATAATAAGCAGCAAATCATCATATTAGACTGATTTCTAAAGGATCATGCGACACTGAAGACTGGAGTAATGATGCTGAAAATTTATTGACCATAGGAATGAATTACACTTTAAAATATATTCACATATTTTAAATTGTAATAATATTTCATAACATTATTGTTTTTTACTGTAATTTCAATATAAATGCAGCCTTGGTGAGCAGAAGAGACTTCTTTCAAAACATTAAAAAAATGACCTTGCATTGTTTTTCATTTCTATTGTCTCATATTTTTTAATGCAAAAACATGTGTTTGCCAAGAGTTGCCTCTTCAAGTGACATTTAATGGTGAGTAAATCTGAATATTTAAAAATTAAACTATCAAATTATTACCCAATTATCTTAGGGGTATTTTGTTGGGCTCATGTAACAAGTCATTCTTCAAAAGAGCTGTTTGGAATAGTAAGTATCTTACAAACATATTTTTTCGCAAAGAATGGAAATAAACCTGACCACCATGACTCCAGGAATTACGCAGAAGCCAGCCAATCAGATTGCTTGTGAATCTGGAAACTTATTTCCATTTTTGAGAGTGATATACCTCTGATAGTCCAATTCTCAGTAACTCTACAGTATCTGGGTCACCCGTACTTTGAACTGAACATGAAAACTCTGTGTTAGTAGGTCAGATCTTTAACCACCTTTATTTCGAGAATACTCTGAAGACAACACGCCAGAATTGAAGTCCAACTGACGGAAACCTTTCTCAGGCCTAACATCTCCCCCCATCAGAAGCAGTGTTGAGTGAGTGACAGCCTCACCGTTCTGTACTCCATGAGCTCCATCTGCAGCCGGGCGATCTCCGTCCTGAGAGCACTGATCTGCTGGCTGGCCTTGTCTTGGTTCACCACCACCCTGTTCTTGATGTTGCGAGCTCTATTGGCGTACTTCAGCGTGTTCAGCGTCTCCATGAAGTCCTGATCTGATGGGCTGATGCAGGCGATCATCATCGTTCGACTGAGAGATCGGAGAAAATCTCCAGCTTTATTCATTTCCTCACACTGCCTAACGCAACAGTGTCAATCTGGATCAATTCTGAAGTAAATGCTTTGACACATTGCTATTATCCTGTTATAACTATGTTATTATCTTGTTATTATGCAGTTACTACACATTTGTATGCTATTCATGAGAAATACTGTGAATAAGTGCAAACTAAAGGGCTTCATATAAAAAAGTACTTTATTTCAAGTCATATGATTCCTTTGACTGAAGTTGTTATTCAGTGATGTATTGAAATATTCTCAGAAATCAATTATGGTGCCAGTTTGTTTAGGTTCTACGTCAGTGACAGTCAAGAGAAATGCAAGAACAAATTTTGATGATGTCCTTGATGTCCAATCTGACATTATGTTCTGTTAAATGGCTACATTTGATTTGAAAGTGACATCCACAGGCAAGATCATCAGTGATTTATCCTTTCAATTTTAGTCTGCTTCTCACACAAAGCTATTGTACGACATTAGTAGATTTAGAATCTAGTACAGTGCATATAGGGGACACGGACTACTTTTTGCTTTACAGATCTCGACAAACTTTGTCACTACAAATGATCAGTGTCTAAAAAAAATTCTTTAAAATTACTAAAAAAAAAAAAAAACGGCATTCTGGTTTAAGGCGAGACACTACAGGTGAATAGGGTAATTTTTTTAACTAGCAGATATCACCATGAAACTTTCCCAGTTGATTATTATTGATTAATATGCAAATGAGGCATTATCTAATTAAATATGCACTAATTTGCATGTATTTTAAAAAACACAATCTGAGTATTGGATAAAGCCAGGTTCAAAATTCTTTTTTCATTGTGTTCACATATTAGATGAGAAAAAAATTACAGAGGGATTTATGGATATCTACTTTGGCTATCCTGTAAATCAGAATATACTGCCAATAGGCTATGTGCACAAGCGTAGTTTCGAACTTCCGCTTTTGTCAGAAGTCGGCATATCAGTTTCCGGTTTACGACTGTTCATCCGCATCCGCTGTAAACAAACAATATAAGTGCTGCTGTTGTACGTAAATAAGAGTAGTTAAACACATCTAAGTTTCTAAGAACTGTAGGTGGATCTATCAACTAACGTCCGTTTCACACATACCCCGTTTGCAGTGTGTGTTGCGGTGCAGGAGCAACGGGTGCTGCAGTGCTTTTACATATGATGCGTTTGCAGTGAATCTCTGATCGCGGCTGTGCCACAAACGCATACTTACTTTTTTAGTAAGTATGCGTTTGTAAGTATGCGCACGTTAGTAAGTATGCGTTGAGTATGCGTACGTTAGTAAGTATGCGTTAAGATGCGTACGATTAGTAGTATGCGTTTGACTATGCGCACGCTTAGTAAGTATGCGTCTGTAGATGCGCACGTTTAGTAAGTATGCGCACGAAGGTTGGCGTTTTTCGGGAAGCAGTGGAAGCTCAAATGGCTGTTAGCGACTTGAAGCAGAGTGGCACACAGCAGTGCTCCACGCACCATGTTAACAGGTTCAGGGCTTTTACTTTCACACCGCTCCAGATGCGATCGTTACTGCACCGAATCTATTTCTGCTGTGCTGCATTAAAGTGACATGTTTCGTGGTCAAAAATGCACAAAGATTGACCTGAAAATGTAGTAATTTCACCATAAATGCGTTTCATTAAATAAAATGGAGTAATCTCACCATAAATGCATTTAATATACCGGTACTACTATTTTTCACAGTCATCGATCGGAAGACTGTGAAGACCGGGGTAAATCAAGAAAAACATAATGAACAACGCTCGTATCATTCGTGAAAGGAGGTGGAAAAACAAGTTTTGTGACATGCAGGATCTATTGTAGGCTATTTAAATGCAAAAGAAAAGGCATGTGAGTCGGCTGTTTTTGTCAATTTGAAGTTTTAATATAAAATATTTGCCATTTTAATAAAGTAAATTTGACCACTTGCTTGAGCAACTTAATATGAGTAAAGCATGGAATAATAGCCCTTACATACGTGCATATGTCCATTAAAGAGTGTGTAGAAAGAGAATCGTAATGCTGACAACTTTTTTTGAAACAAAAGTTGCAGCAAAACTTCTGGATTTTAAATAAAAATAGTAAGTATGCATTTGTGGCACAGCCGCAATCAGAGATTCACTGCAAACGCATCATATGTAAAAGCACTGCAGCACCCGTTGCTCCTGCACCGCAACACACACTGCAAACGGGGTATGTGTGAAACGGACGTTAGTTGATAGATCCACCTACAGTTCTTCAGAAACTTAGATGTGTTTAACTACTCTTATTTTCGTACAAAAGCAGCACTTATATTGTTTGTTTACAGCGAATGCAGATGAACAGTCGTTAAACCGGAAACTGATATGCCGACTTCTGACAAAAGGCGGAAGTTCGAAACTACGCTTGTGCACATAGCCTATTACTCTTTAAAAATGATTTTCACCATGTTTTTTGGAATAAAATGTATAAATCAGGCTAGGAATAATATATTTACAAATCCCTCAGTAAATGTCTTCATAATATAACTAGGTACAAGACTGTAAAGTTTGGTGTAGTGGAGATTTTGGACTTGGAGAATGAGAGAAAAGTCATTTGCTTTAAAGATTTAGCATCAGCCAACGAGATCACACATTTAGAGTTAAATCCCCCTTTTACTTTCACGATTGGTTGCTGATAAAAAGTAAAATGACCATATTTGGAATCCAACAGCGTTGTACAGGAGAAAGAGAGCTTTCTGAACGGCGTGTGTGATGACAGGGTGCAGATCGCGATTTATCGATTTATAACGACAACTTTTGACGAATTTATGAGAAATCTACAGACGCAAACTGACAAAGTGTAGTAAAATAAAGACTTAAAGGTGTATTTCAGACTTTTTTCACCACAAGTCTGAAAGAAGACATGTTATTGAAGACAAATATCCCAAAATCTCAAAATTGACCAGTGAAAAAAAAAAAAAAAAAAACGATGTTTTTGCCTGCCGTGTCTCGACCTTAAAACCAAATGAGGGTGAGAAAAAAAGTGACAGAATTGAATAAAAATTTGCATTGAGTCCAGAAATGTTGACCCTGACCTGTTTCCACCCAGTGAGTCCTGCAGAAGGCGAGTGAGTTTGAGAGTCTCGGTAAGGCACATGCGTCTGAATTGATTTGCTTCGGTACTCCTAAAGCACTGATGACGTACCCCAGCGCCAGCTACATCACAGCAAGGAAAGAGCAGACAGAAACATTATAGCTCACCTTATATTAAATACTTGTAGCCTGAAGATCTGTTTTATTGCGAATAATATTACTCGTTCTGACCAATCCACAGTTAATGGAGATGCCCTCTTTGGCTCAGTCCCGAATGGCCCCCGTCCTCTTGAGTCGCTACGAGCCCGGCCAGATCCACGAAGTGAAACTTAGCTGTGAGAGCTTCGAAATTCTTCCATCTCAGAAACGAGCTGTTGGCCAGCCGATTGTCTGTCTCATTGTCCTGCTCTGGGGGCTGAAACGAAAAGTGAATGAAGACATCAACATAGACTACAGATGGAGTGTGTTCAAAAACAGCATTTTTCTACTCAACATGGCTGCTGTGGGAATACAAGCCGTTATTTAGATACAAGAGCCTGATCTTTTTCCGGAAGAAGCTACATTTGCGGTGGATTTGACATTTTATTGTTGATTGTTGATGTTATTGAAACATCATTTTGCTAAAAAGTTTGGATTTTGTTTTCCCTTATTCAAGTATAGTAGTGTTCTTCTGATATTTCGCCAAAACCAATATATTGGCTGATATTTGGAAGCGTGACTTTTAGCATACCAGGAGCTTGAAATTGTTCAGCCATTAGTGCTGTCAAACAATTACAATATTTAATCGCGAATAATCGCATTAATGTCATAGTTAACTTGTGATCACAATTCATCGCGCATATTTTATCTCTTTTAAATGTCTCTGGATTTCTTTTTGTCCCATTATTTTTTCTCTCATTTTAATGCTCTCATAAACATAGAAAATTGGATCGATTTGCTTTGTTTGTGCAAATGTTTTTTTAATTAAAAACAACATTGGCATATACTGTGTTCAATTTCACTCTAACATTCTCATTTGGAGCAAATAATCTCTGACACAATGTAACACTGTCCATCAATAAAAGGGTGAAAGAAATACTGACGAGGTCTCCTGATATTGACGAGGGGGCGGAGAATTTGCATCAGCTGTGTGTGTGTGTGTGCTTGTCCATTATCAAGTGGTGTTTCAGACTGGACGTGCTGTGACGATAGCTCAGTTCACAACGGAAACACACAAGATCACTTTGGTCTCTGTCAATGGAACCATTTGGCAACATTTAAAAGTAAACTTTCAATTCAAAATCTTATTTGGCATCCATTTCGGCGTCTCGCTCGTCATCCACTTAAAGCGTAACGTCAACCAACTATTTGGCCGGCTCGCAAGCCCGAACGAGTGTGTGCGGCGTGCCTGTTTTGTTTACGGCTCTAGCTAGGTCGACGAAGCAACTTAACGTCCCTTGTGGGGCGCAAGCCATTGAAATGAATGGGTTTAATAGCGCACACATGCCGCGTCCTGTTGCAAAAGCATGTGAAAAAAACGAACAAAGTTTGCCAGGCCAAAAAGACCATTAATTGCGCAATAAACGCCGGTAATATTGGTTTCCGTTAACACTGTAAATAACGCGTATAACTGACAGCCCTAGTTTAAATATGAGGAAACACAAAGGTCAAATTCCTTTAATAATCCATCACAATGAGTAAAACGTGCAGAAAAAGAGTGTTCAGCTTCACAAAATAGAAAGTGTCTGTAAGAAAATGGCTTAGGCATTGATAATTCCAATTTTGACCATCAGGTGGAATCAATAATTAACAAGTTCCAATCAACTAAATATTTTAGAGTGTCTATATGGTCTTAATGAATGATGAGGAGGAGTTGGAGTGGCCAAAGACTCTACAAGGATCACAGATGGAGAATTGCAGAGATTAGTTAAATATTGGGATCAGAAAGCCAAAAAAAAAAACAAATTCTAACAACCCCTTCATCCCAACATTGAGTGTTTCAAGAAAAATCCTCCTCGCTCATCCAAAAACACACTCAGTTGTCAGACACGACTGGAACTTCAAACGGGACTTCTGCATTTCTGCCACAAACGAACTAGCTAATCATTTAATAAATAAGGAAATAAATAGCCTGAAATATAATCCATTGACTTTCTGAGGGTGGGTGATGGAAGCAGTAACTTGCATGATATTATTTTATTTGAAAGAAAAAAAAAATCTAAATATTAATAATTTTTTTATAAAATTTTCTTAAAATGTGTAACATACATACATACATACACACATATACATACACACACACACACACACACACACACACAAAACATATATATATATATATATATATATATATAAAGAATACACATTTTATGAAAACGTTTTTCTCTCGAGGTGGTACTTACGTTTTCTGCGGGTGCACAAACACGCACTTGGCAGATGTGAATGGTGAAGATGGCGGTGAGATCGAGAGCTCTGTAATCGTCATTCTGAGTGCTGGCAGTGGTGCGGGAGAGAGCGCCCAGCTTCAGACACTGGATCATCTACAACACGCCGTAAAGCACAATATTACACTCATATTATGCAGAATAGATGGACAGAATATCTCAGATAACAATCATGAGGCTCACTTCTGCCTCTGAGGAGACGTTGCGAGTCGTCACGCCTACAGTGTAGATGCTGCCGCTGGCGTCCTCGTGGATCTTAATATGAGATTTCTGCTTCCTCATCTCCATGTCACGCGTGGTGTCCGAAAAGATCCAACACCTCCTCATTATACAGCTGAAGACACACATGGAGAGACAAGACCGACCATACAATATTTAGAATACAATTTATATTATTTTTTATTGGCAATCTTCCTTAAATAAACCATAACTATCATATCACAGCTTTTCCAACAGTCAATTACTTTAGTATTATTATATACTATAATAGTATTGATATTCTGTATTGATTTTTATTAGGGCTGTCAAAAGATTAATCGCTAAAAACTATTTATATTTATATATAATATAAATTATATATAAATCTATATACAGAATATACATGAAATATTTCTTAAATATATACAAGCATGTGTGTGTATTTATATATATAAAATAATTATACACAGTGCACCCACATATATTCTGTAAACACAAACTTTTATTTTGGATGCGATTAATCACGATTAATCATTTGACAGCCCTGATTTTTATATTTTTTTACTTTAATCTTACTTTTAGTAAATTTGTTATGCGAATGTAATTTTTATTAATTTTTGATTTTTTATTATTTCTATCTAGCTTAAATGTATTTTTACTTCAGTTTTAGTTTGAATAATTTTTTTACTTTACATTTTTATCTAATATAATATTTAATATTATATTTTATTTTTACAGCTTTTTTTTTTCAAATACAGAAAACCATTTTTAATAGTTATAGTTTTAGGGCTCATATTTTAAACGATCTGAAGCTCATGGTCTAAAGCACACAGCACAAGTGCACTGATGGCATCCGAATCCACTATTGACAGTTTAACGACTGGAAAAATGGTTTAACGACTGGAAAAATGGTGGATGCTCCCGGCGCATGCTCTAAAAGGGTCGTCACTATTTCTCTTAATGAGTAACGGGTGTGTTTTGGGCGCAATGTGCAATAAACCAATCAGAGTCTCATTTCCCATTCCCCTTTAAAAGCCAGTTGCGCTCGCATCATGGCGGATTTGCTATTTACATGGAGGGATTTTCAAGCAGAAAAACTGAACGAATTCTCTAGCGAGGAAACGGATCTGCTCGTGCGTGAGGTTAAAGCTGTGAGTGTGTGTGTGTGAGGTTAAAGGGATACTCCACTTTTTTTGGAAATAGGCTCATTTTACACCTCCCCCAGAGTTAAAACTGTTTAGTTTTACCGATTTTGAATCCATTCAGCCGATCGCCGGTTCTGGCGGTACCAATTTTAGCATAGCTTAGCATACATCATTGAAGTGGACCAGACCATTAGCATTTCTCAAAAAAAAAAAAATAATAAATAATGACCAAAGAGTTATTTGGTCAAAGAGAATATTTTCCTATTTAAAACTTGACTCTTCTGTAGTTACATTGTGCACTAAGACCAACGGAAAATGTAAAGTTGTGATTTTCTAGGCTGATATGGTTAGGAACTATACTCTCATTCCTGCGTAATAATCAGGAAACTTCACTGTCGTACCATGAGTGCAGCAGGTGTAATCATAGATATCATATAGAGACTAGATACCCTATTGGCCGCTGGAAAGCGAGAAATGCGGCCGCCATCTTGAACCGGTCGTATTCCTAGTCTGGTTGCGTGGCAGCAGATCTGATGTCAGAGCACTGTGGAGCATTTTCCTGTTCTAATTGCCGGACCACCAAAAATAGGGCTTTTCACAAGTAAGTCTAAACATTACCGTACTATTGGTTGTATTTTGTGAATAGAATATAACCAGATAATCAAGAAGGAGCAAAGATATTTGCTATTACTGTACTGAAATCGTTGTGAAATGCTGTTTACTGCATTCGCCGGTGTTCACCCGGCATGGAGAGGTGGGGTAACTGTTAAAGTAATAATTACAAGAGCTTCTAGGTTATCAGATAAGCATTCAGCTGCCCTGTTGGATAGAGTTATTTGTGTTTGCGCACATCAGGAAGCAACGTAAAATACACACATGATAGCGATGCGCAAATTTAGTTACCCCTCCAACTTCTAGTTTTATTGATAACCTATATCTTATCACATGAGATTTGGCTATTGATATTACAGAAGTCCTGTGGTAAAATTACATTAACTTACTCCATCTACCTTTGTAAAGTTAATCCGAATAGGGCTTTAGTCTCGACATTTTCCCCTCCCACATTCATAAAAAAGGTATAGGCTTAATGTTGTCCGAATTTAATTTTTAGAAATTACTGATGCAAACACGTTGAAAAGCTTCTTCTCAATTTTTATTACAGGTGGCTGCGTTCAGATGGATTCGGTGGCTGCGTTCTCTGTGTGTGAAAGTGTGTGCGTGTGTGTGTGTGAGAGAGAGAGAGATTCGCGTGTATGTGTGTGCGTGTGCCAATCATAAGTTTCTTCTACCTATTAAAATATCTTACTTTACTGCTACTATCTGTTTCTGCTTCTTTATTATCTTATAGTGTGTGATTTATAAAATACATTATATCCTTCATCATATTGTGTCTGGTCACTTTATATCTTATATCAGAATATTATATTACTGTCAAACCTACAATGGATATTCAAATACGCCGAACCATGTGTCCTGTATCATAGCTACATGAATGACCTTTGCAGCAAAAAAAACGCGTGAAAATCAGTTCAGTATTCAGTGAGATATGATTCATTTAATGCGCTGACAGCTCATTTCACCTGCCATTCAGATTACACTGAGCGGAGCGGATGACCGGTTTAAGATGGCGGCTCTAATTCTCGTCCGTGCCAATAGGCAGTAGCGGTCGATAGGGCGTCTACCTATATGATGTCTATGGGTGTAATGATATGGTGCAGCGCCTGAAAATAGTCCCCAGCTCGGTAACTTCCAACGTGACCGGGACTAAGTTTGTGTAGTTATGTTGACGGAAGGTAGCCTATTTTCAGGCGCTGCATCATATCATTACGCCTGCTGCACTCATGGTACGGCAGTAAAGTTTCTTCATTATGAAGCAGGAATGAGAGTGTAGTTCTTAGCCATATCAGCCTAGAAAATTCTGAAACTTTACATTTTCCGTCTGTCTTAGTGCACGATGTACAGTAAATACAGAATAAATATCGAAACTCTTTGGTAAATTTTTTTTTTTTTGAGAGAGATGCTAATTGTCTGGTCCACTTCAATGATGTATGCTAAGCTATGCTAAAAGTGGTACCGCCAAAACCGAGAGATCGGCTGACTGGATTAAAAAAACGGTAAAACTCTACAGTTTAACTCTGAGGGAGTTGTAAAATGAGCCTATATCTAAAAAAAGTGGAGTATCCCTTTAAAGCTCAAGCAGACCATCTACGGGACAGAGTGTATGCACGTTGGGGACCTGCCTACTGAACGCGCATATATTCTAACGTTACACATTACTAACGCGCTCTTTAAATAACAAAAAAAAATATTGTGCTAGTGACTTCAGACCAGGTTTCAGTTGGTCAAAGACTATTTCAGTTCCTCAAAATAGCAACGCGCCAACAATGCGCCTGAACACACCTCGTTTTCAGACCGGGTGTCATGGGCGAACACATGGGCGCAAATGCATTTGCTATCTAAAACAACGTGGCGCAGGACATGAAAATTAAACTGCATTGGGCTGAAACTAGCAAAAAACACATTGCGCTTCATTGCACCGGATGTATGATAGAGCCCTTAGTTAAAGGGATACTCCACCCAAAAATTTAAATTCTGTCATCATTTACTCACCCTCAAGTTGTTGCAAACCTGTATGAGTTTCTTTCTTCTGCTGAACACAAAACTAGATATTTTGAAGAACCACTGAACCAAACACGGCCACTTCTGACTAAACCAATGGCGTGAGTTTGGGCTTTTTTTTCTGACCAATGGCAGTTAGTGAGGAGTATCTGTCACACAAAAGGATCATTAAAATGAATCCAAAAGCACTGTACCTCCAGAAACTGTGCGCTGATCTTGAACTCCGGGACGGGGTCGGCCCTGATACGCAGCAGCCTGACGCGTCTCTGCTCGACGCCTTTAAAGAGGTGACCGACCGCCGCGGGATGATGCCCAGCTCCTCGTCCAGTATGGACATGTCAAAGCCCGTGCCCATCGTATACGTCTTCCCTGACCCTGTCTGAGATATGACATCGAATCTCACATCAAAACATATTCAACTCTAAAATACATTTTTATAAGTTTACATTATTATACAAATTGTGCACGTTGAACCCTACTAACGTTGCATTGCATTTAACCCTCAGGTGCTCTTCGGTCATTTCTGACCGAAAAATTATCTGTTTTGAAATTTAAAAATATCACAGCTTCATTGGAATGTTACGAAACTTGGTGACTTTTATGGCATTATGTATGTGAATACAAAAAAAATTGAGGTCATGATCCAGAGCTAAGTGGTCGTAAAAAAAGTCACACTTGTGGTCTTTGGTCAAAAATGACCGACCATAGGAAATGAATGGGAAATTGACAAAAAAAAAATCTCTGAATTTTTGTACGTGCAATCTACAAATCGGACACAATTCTAAAAAAAAGTACACCGCAGGAAAGGGGTGACACTCTACAACATCTCAGAGTGCAAAACAGACACACCCACCAACACACACACACACAAACACACTTTTATACACGTACACACCAATAAATTTCGATTACAAAAAGTATGTTTTGAATTTTTAAAAATCACAGCTTCATCTGAATGTTACGAAACTTGGTGACTTTTATGGCATTATGTATGTGAACACAAAAAAAATGAGGTCATGATCTGAGCATGCTAAGTGGTCTTAAAAAAATAGTCACACTTGTGGTCTTTGGTCAAAAATGACCCCATAGTGAAATAAATGGTAAATTGACAAAAAACAAAGAAATTCACAAATTTGTATTTATATTTTTACTAGGGCTGGGCAAGTTAACGCGTTATTATTCGCGTTAACGCATTTATTAATTAATGCCGATAATTTTTTTAACGCACGTTAAAGCAGTTTTTTTTATATCATTTTTTTAAAAGTCCGTTGCTCATTGGCTCTGAATGAACCAGGCCTACGGTAAGACCATGGATCACAGGAGAGGTGGATGTTGGTCATCCAGCAAATAACTCAGCCCCAAACAGAGCAGTGAAGAGGCTTTGCAGGTTCT
>JAQIUQ010004250.1:217500-232161 GCA_030378365.1 Hybognathus amarus
GGACGAATCCTGTGACAGGGAGAGACATGAAATGTATAAAAATAACATGCCCATTCAGACGCTGAATAACAATGAGAACCTCCTGATGAGTTGATAAAGTGCAAATTAGTTGTCTAAAATAAGCCTATAATCACTGGGTGTCACTGCACAGAATCAAATGTCTACAAATTAAATGAAAATTAAATATTTGTCAATTTGACCTAAACAATACATCCTCACAATTAGATAAAGAAAAACGCAGACACGTGCTTCACAATTTTATTGATTTCATAACGCGAGACACACGTTCAGTTCCATGGAAAATACACTGTAATAGGAAAATGAATACATTTTCCATTGACAGCGTACCATGCACCTTATTTCGCTGTGAAATAGCCTACATAATAACGTAAGACAGTTTGATTTCAACATACGCACCATACGTAACACACATCTTACTGTATGTACAGAAACACACAGCTTATTCCATCTCCGTTTGTGAAACTACAGTCTGTAAATTTCAAATTATTATTATTTCATGCATTATAAATGTGGAGCTTACGGTAAAATTATGCACAATACTGGCAATAGCAAACCCTGAAAATATACTTGATGTATTGATACAATATTCTCGCGCAAAATATTCAGAATTCTATGCCGTGTTGATTTTTATCCCACATATGAAAAAACATACAGTTTTATATTCAACATTACATGTACACTGTAAAAAAATATTGTTGGTTTAACTTAAAAAATGAAGTAACCTGGCTGCCTCAAAATTTTAAGTTCATTGAATTGGAAAAATTGACTTAATACAATGAAGGAGATTGATTGATTAATCATCAGAAACTCAAAATATTCTGTTATCTGAATCACATAAAAAATTTAAGTTGATTTGACAAAAGAAAAAATTGTGATTTTTTTTTTACAGTGCAGTTGTTTTTTTACAAGATTTACAAACCACCTAAAAGAAATTTACCCGAGTGACACTTTACACAAGATTGACCAATAATCAGTTTTACCAGTATGTTTTCCAAAATTTAAAGATTTCCCCTTTAATGTAACTTCAAACTTTTTTTTTAACAAGCGGCATGATTCGAGGTATCATTAATCTCTGTAGCACACTAAGTTAATACGTAGCGAGTTTGTTCAAAATCACCAAGCAGCAGTAAAAGTGATGCATGTTTTCTAAAAAACACCAGTAAAAAGAGACACTGATGTCATTTTGTGTGTGTGCACCTGACAGCAGAGGCTAAGCCTTCGCTCTGACTGTGAGAACGCTTTTGTTCAGAGCACAATTCACAGACAGAGGCACAGAGAGAGTATTGTGTGTGTGTTTGATACTGGATCTATCCTGTATTCCACAAGAGAGTGAGACAGAAAGAGAGAGAGACAGATAGATATGTGGGTGATAGGCACATGAGCAGAGGATGGGTTAGAGAAAGTCTGTAAGATCTATATTGTTTGTGTTTCAAACCAGAACATCATCACATAATTCATTTCCCTTCTATAATGGGTCATAATAAATAACGAACAGACTGAAATGTGTGCCATCATTCACTAATCTCTTCATCTGTTCTAAGTAGCAATGTCTGATTTGAGGGGGAACAAATATTTGCAGGTCTGAATGATCCATTCAATATATGGAAAAAAAATGGACAAAAAAATACACCTTTCATGTTCAACAGAAGAGAGGCATACAACATAAAAACAGTTCCAGGATCAGGTTCTGGTGGCAGAGGGATAAAGGCCATTGCACACTGAATCCGAAATTTTCGTACGCGTTTTTTCGTGTTCGTCAGCCTAAAAATTCGTCACGCACAGAAACCTTGCACACTCCGTTCGTATTTATTAAAGTCCGATGCGTATTTATTAAACCTTTGAGGGAAAAAACGCACAAAAATACCGAATGGATTCGTCAAGCAGTGAGGATGATTTTGTTGCCCTTGCTCTTATTGAAAAGAGAAGAGAGAAAATATTGGGTCCATCCAATCCTGAAATTGCGCCGAGGAAGGAGAGTTCCACATCCTTATCAAGGAGTCGCAAATTTATCCCGAGATATTCAAAAATTTACCTGAATGTCAGTGGAACAGTTTGATGCTTTGAAAGCGATTCTGGAGCCACATAATAAAAAGAAGACCACCAATTTCCGTGAACCAATCGAATCCTGAACAGAAGTATGGACACACACACACGGCCCGGCGGAAGCGCTAGGCAGACAGAACAGCTGTATAGGCTACAGGTTATATATTGTACCCAAATAATACATTAGTTATCGAATTGGCTGCTCAATCACACCTTAATCGATCCGAAATTTTGGGGAGGTTTCCTTTTCTAAACCAATCGAGAGAACATATGCCGTATTTTCCGCACTATAAGGCGCACTTAAAAGCCTTTAATTTTCTCAAAAAACGACAGTGCGCCTTATAATCCGAGAGCGCCTTATAGATGGATCAATTGGTTAATTGGATCAATTGGTTAATAACGCTCCGCATTATTAAATTCGTCCACAAACTCGCGCTCGTGTCCATCTTATGCCCGCTCTGTCACACGGCCAGTTCAATCTTGTATAAATCAGGATATGTGTGTAAGTCACGTGCCCGCTCACGAGCGCTCACTCTTACTAACAGACACACCGTCCCCGCCGCACATGAATACTCCGCTCCGCAAACTCACTACATTCCCTTTAGCACATCTAGTGGATGCATAACACAAACCCAGTCAAACGTTTGACTGCAGTATCTTATGAGCCTTATAATCCGGTGCGCCCTATATGAAAAATGTTCTAAAATAGGTCATTCATTGAAGGTGTGCCTTATAATCAGGTGCGCCTTATAGTGCGGAAAATACAGTAAACACTTGATCAGAATTGAAAACCGAAACTGAAAGGACTGCGCATGTGGAATGATTTGCGGAAAGAGCTCCCCCCGACCCTGAATTGTCAAATGCAAAAAACGCAGAAAATCAAACCCGAATCCAATTAATTTTATGACAGACGAAAGTTTCGGAGGCGGTGTGCAAGCGTGATTGACACAACAGCGAGGTAGAATTTCTTTTTTTTTATACGTGTTTAGTCAAGCATGGGTAAACTAGCAGTCCTCCAGGAAAGGGTGAACAAGGAGGAGGCTCCATCACAGCTCATGTTGATGCAACATGTCCTCTTACACTCTCTTATACCTTTGCTTCACCACAAAGGTCCAGTACCACAACCGCATTACTGCCACTGCTGCATCTATCTGACTATCAATCTCAAGCTTTGAACTGCCGTCACTTGTGAACGACACCAAGACATTTGAACTAGATTTGGGGAAGCAACTCACTCCCTGGGTGCTTCTCAGCATCCCTCCTCGTTTCCTTTGAGCACAGCTGACGACGCAGTGAAGTGACGCTCGAGTAATGAAGAATATTCCAATATATAAATAAGCTTTCCTTGGACACCTCCAACCTCATTTCTTTCCTTGCGGCCTTCACTTGCATCCTACAGGGAGCGAGAGCTGAGGGCACGAGGAGGAAAAGCGAGGATGCACAAATAAGAATTCAGAAGCACCCCCAATATGAATGTGTGAGAAACGTTTTCCACCTGTGAACAGATGGCTTCAGGTTGGGAAGTGCAGACAAAGAATACCAGGCAAGGTCAGCACGTTCCCATCTCTTGACCAGCCCAAGCTTCTCAAATATAAGCCATCTAATGGTTTGCCAAAACAACCTTTCAACCACAGCTCAAAGCAGCCTCTTTCCGTCATGGAGGCTTTTGAACAGATCTCAGTTGTCTCCTTAGGATCACAGAATAGCTTCTTTGGGAATAGGAGTTAAAGATTTTCAAGGCAAGATTCTCTCCCAAATGTTTCCAGTTCACCTTCACGATTATCCAACTCACCACCAATTGGCAATCAATTGACAGCTCAGCTCCTCTCTTTAGCATGTGTTCAAAAACATATGGCCACAGATCCAACCACAAAGTCTTTTGTCTAAATTATTCTGGATTCAGGTAAAACTGTTAAATATACTATGATATAACACTATGTTTAGCCCTGTTTACACATACAGTCTTTACTGGTAAATCTGGTAACAGATATGATCATTCCCTGAGCACAGAAGTCCAACAACACAGTCCACAGGCATTCCTACCAATCTCTCTCCTCCGGGTCTCTACATTGTCCCCAACATGGAAGTTGCAAAAAGTACTGAGATTCCCAGGTGGTACCCCTTCCCAGAGCCACAAGCAGGGTTACCAAGAAGGCTGGGATACTCTGAACTCCAGTTTGCCGCGTGAGTAAAAGCTGAATCCGTGCTTTGAGGAGAGACCTGTAGTCCACACAGTGTTAAACTTCAGAAACTCATGGTGATGAGTCAGGGACTTCAAGCAACTGCAGTGAAGGAGTCCAACCCTATATCTAATTGGTTTTCGCTCAACCTCTTGCAGCAAGTCCTTCCCCACCAGAGATGTCCCATTCCATGTTTTCACAACTAAGGACCCATCTGCATCGGCCCCATATTTGTCTGCCACCCTTTGTTCAATGCACTAGTCCTCACAAGAGGAAAGGCTCACAATTAATTTATTATTCGTTTTGTGCTAAGCCTGACTGAGCCCCTTGGGCCCAAGCCTGTAAACAATTTTATCATTTCACATTACTGATGATGTAAGATATAATATGAACATAAATGCTCTGAATAACACCCAGATACTAAACTAACAAGCATCATTCAGAAATAATAGAAACAATGAAATTGTAATTGCATAATAAATATCCAATACAACTCAATGTCCAATATTGGTGTGTATTCCATCTCCCATGTTGACCAATGTAAATAAATAAATAAATTACCAACCTCAAGGTGACGAATCGATTTATGCTCACTTACTGACCAGAGGTTCAAAGATACTTTTAAAACATAACTCTACAAACACAAAGTATTCCTGTCTTAATTATTCAGATCATCCTATTTATTCTAATATTAACATCAAAAAATATTTACGTCCATTTACAGAGACATGTTTGAAGTTACACTGTTTACACTGTGTGCTTCAACCGCTTTAACTACTGGCAAGATTAAAGAAAAGCTTTATAACCTATAATAATATAAATTGCTGTTTGGCTATTTGTTAACACTAACCAATAACCTGCACACCCTAACATCAGCCAAATAGTAAAGCCAAAATGCAAGTATATTTACATTAGATTATAATGAAAGGTTGTTTATTTTGGTATAATATGTCATACAATATATTTTTCATCCAGATGGTGTAGTTATAGCATCTACCAAATTTGAAAGAAAAGGTCACCAATTACATGACCTAAAATATACACTTTCCCTTACACCAACCTGTTGATACTGCAAAATAAATAAATGAAAACTAAACAAATCTAACTAACCAAACACACATTTCAGCAATTCAAATGATCCTTTGCAAATTGTTTCCAACAATGTGACATTTTAATTAAAGAAAGAGGGAGGATATTATAGAACTTAAAATAGCAACATCTGCTTCAACCTAAATAGTGAAAATTCACCCTTGTTCACTTAATTGTGACAAATGAAAATGGACTAAAATAATTACACAAAAATATATATGATGCAAAACCCTCCATTATTAATTCCACATCACTGAAAACTGTAAAAAGTGTTCACGTTTCCCTCCTCAAATTAGACGTCTGAGGACAAGTCTCCACCTGTCATGTTCACGTCCCTGAGGCAGCTTCACACAGTCTGTAAATCATTAAACCATAAACTTTCACTACCGCCGGTATCATGTTATGAAGGACTTGGATAATCGTTCCCTTTCCAAGACTCCAAACTATATCTTTATAACGAAATGAATCGCAAATGGACAAAAACTAAAATTACAGCACCAATGTAGGATATATATATACCTATATAGCACCTATATACTATATATATAGTGGGAAGAACAAGTATTTGATATTGCAGATTTTCCCAATTACAACATGTAGAAGTCTGTCATTTTTATCATAGGTACTCTTCCACTGTGAGTGATGGAATCTAAAACAAAAATCCAGAAAAATCACACTGTATGATTTAAGTAATTCATTTGCATTTTATTGCATGACATAAGTTTTTGATACATTGGAAAAGCAGACCTTAATATTTGGTACAGAAATCTTTGTTTGCAATTACAGAGTTCATATATGTTTCCTGTAGTTCTCTTGACCAGGTTTGCACACACTGTAGCAGGGATTTTGGCCCACTCCTCCATACAGACCTTCTCCAGATCCTTCAGGTTTCGGGGATGTCACTGGGAAATACGGACTTTCAGCTCCCTCCAAAGACTTTCTATTGGGTTCAGGTCTGGAGACTGGCTAGGCCACTCCAGGACCTTGAGATGCTTCTTACGGAGCCACTCCTTAGTTGGCCTGGCTGTGTGTTTCAGGTCGTTGTCATGCTGGAAGACCCAGCCTCGACCCATCTTCGATGCTTTTACTGAGGGAAGGAGGTTGTTGGCCAAGATCTCAGAATACATGGCCCCATACATCCTCTCCTCAATACGGTGCAGCACCCTGTCACCTTTGCAGAAAAGTATCCCCAAAGAATGATGTTTCCACCTCCATGCTTCACGGTTGGGATGGTGTTCTTGGGGTTGTACTCTTCCTCCAAACACGGCGAGTGGAATTTAAACCAAAAGCTCTATTTTTGTCTCCCATTCCTCCTCTTGATCATCCAGATGGTCATTGGCACACTTCAGATGGGCCTGGACATGCGCTGGCTTGCTGCAGGATTTTAATCCTTGACGGCATAGTGTGTTACTAATGGTTTTCTTTGAGACTGTGGTCCCGGCTCTCTTCAGGTCATTGACCAGGTCCTGCCGTGTAGTTCTGGGCTGACCCCTCACCTTCCAAATGATCATTGATGCCCCATGAGGTGAGATCTTGCATGGAGCCCAGACCAGAGGAGATTGACCGTCATCTTGAACTTCTTCCGTTTTCTAATGATTGTGCCAACTGTTGTTGCCTTCTCACCAAGCTGCTTGCCTATTGTCCTGTAGCCCATCCCAGCCTTGTGCAGTTCTACAATTTTATCTAATGTCCTTACACAGATCTCTGGTCTTGGCCATTGTGGAGAGGTTGGAGTCTGTTTGATTGTGTGGCTGTGGACAGGTGTCTTTTACACAGGTAACGGGTTCAAACAGGTGCAGTTATTACAGGTAATGAGTGGAGAATAGGAGGGCTTCTTAAACAGAAACTAAGGCCCTGTTTACACGAGAACGCTCGCGGGTAAAAACGTAAACATATTTTATCAGATGTGCCTTTCGTTTACACGGCGACAGCGTTTTTGGGGCTTAAAACGCAAAAAAAGTGAAACCACCCTCCAAATCTTTAGAAAATCTTTAAAACACTCCACCGCCGCGTTCCCGTGTAAATGGTAAAAATGCAAAAGGTTGTACGCAGGCGTGCGGGCTTGGTGTTGCTGTAGTATGCACTTTTGCATCACCATCTGCACGCGGATTTCACACCCAAAACGCTTGTCTAAACGCAGAACAAAACGTGATAACTAGGGTTGGGTATCGTTTGAATTTGAACGATTCTGATTCCGATTCCTTGTTTCGATTCCGGTTCCTAACGATTCTTGATTCAGATTCTTTTAAGAGGCAGGGTCAAAAAAGTTTAGCTAACCTTGCTAACCAAGTCTTTCTGAAGGAAATACTCCTTCTGTCACAAATACTCATTTTGTCACAAATTTTGCATTTTGCCAAGATTTCGTTATTTTTAGAAAAGTAAAGCCACACTTTGGACCGCTGACGTCAGCTACCCATGTTCTACTCGCGCGGTTATGCCAACACTTCCGGTAGATGCTTCTTCGTTGGTGTTGTTCAGCGGTTTCTTCTTCCAGTCGAAGGACTGTGAATATCGAAACTCAGGAATCGAAATTTTAACTTTTGAACAATTCCGGGAAAATTAAAAATTAGTCCCAGTTCCAATCGAAACTCGATTATCGATACCCAACCCTAGTGATAACGCAGCGCCACTTTTGCATTTTCTCTTCAGGAATCGTTTCCGTGTAAACATAGCCTAACAGGTTTGTGAGAGCTGGAATTATTACTGGTTGGTAGGTGATCAGATTCTTATGTCATGTCATGCAATACAATACAAATGAATTACTTAAATCATACAATGTGATTTTCTGGATTTTTAGATTCCATCACTCACAGTTGAACATTACCTATGATAAAAATTACAGACTTCGACATGCTTTGTAAGCGGGAAAACCTGCAAAATCGGCATTGTATCAAATACTTGTTCTCCCCACTGTATAGACCCCTTTGCGCCGACGTCACAGTTACGTCACGGCGCTAGCTGGAGGCAAAACAAAGTGAAAACTGGAGGCGGCCAATGCAAATCAGCACTTATTCGGCTACATAAGGAGCTTAAATTACTTTTATTATTATTAAATATCATCGTATTGTGTTGTTTGGTGCTAGTATCAATGAAACATGAATATGCTGTATCTGGACTTTTTATTTCTAGAAAATATTCACATGATTAAAATCGCACCGTAAATGTCACTGTTTACATTGTCGTCGTCTGACGCTGGCTTCGGCAGAACTGCAGATTGTCTTGTACATGACCATTCAGCACACAGTTATAGTCATCTAAAGATTTATATGCCCTCAGTTTCTCTTTATGATCGGTTTCTCCATAAGGTAGGTGTAGAAGTCAGGCCACTCAACCGAGGTAACGTACCGTTAATCCTGTCAGATCGTCCATGCATTGAGTGAGCGTGTACTGTAGGCGGCTACGGGTCGGCCAATCTGGTTCTGTCCGTTAAAATTAACTTTTGAAAAAAAATCGCGGTCCTGGACACTGAGTGACCTTACACATTAAGATAAAATCTGATTTTCTTCAGTCATTGTTAAAAAACAAGCTAACAAAACTTGCTTACTTGCATTAGTTAAAGGGCAATTCCACCTCTGGAAAGATGAATGTGTATTTAAAATGGGTCATTTATGTAGAAGAAATGTGAAATTATTTTTTAATTTGGAGCTTTCTAGACTGAGAAAAGACAGAAAATGTATTTTTGGCTTATGTGAATGAAAAACATCAACTCCCAGAATTCATTTGCTTCGCTGCCCTAGGAGGCCACGCCTACCGCTAACCTCGCAGTATGTAAACAACAGTCTACTAGTGATTCTCCGTGATGAGTCTGTCCGAAAATGTGTTTCGAGATCGCCCAAAATGTCCGCGATTCGGCTTTTGCGTTCTACAGTCGTCATTCATCATGTTTACTGTGTCGACCGGGATGAGTGCCGGCTGTCTGGATGACGGCGCGAGGACGAGCCAGGTTTACTGTGTCGACCGGGATGAGTGCCGGCTGTCTGGATAACGGCGCGAGGCCGGTGGCAGTGAATTACCGATGAGCGGCACCTAAGACGTAAGTTACCGGTCTCGTATCTCTCACGGAGGAGCAGGAATTTTCTTAGCAATGTTAAAACGCATCAACCGATCACTTGTTTGGCGTTCATGTAAACACAACAGTCAGATTCACCAATCATAAGGAATTGAGTTAGATTGAAACAAAAGCTGTAACTTACATGTAAACAATGAATGGCGACTTCAGAAATTAAAAGCTGAATCCCGGACATCGACGGCCGGACATGTCCAGGAAAAAGAGGACGGTAACCCCTACTACTCAGCTTTCTCCACAGAACAAGAGCCTGCTAGCTTAGCGTCCAAAAAAGATGTGTAATGTTAATCCTAATCCTCCATAACGCATCCGTCAGCGTATTCAGTAGTTTCGTCCACATTTTCAAAACGTTTCTGCCAGTGAAATCAAACGCATTGGCACTGATCTGTGATAGGTCTGTTAGCGCAATAGGTCCAACCCCTATTGGCGGGTTTGAAAGGGTGGGGACTCGGGCTTGTAGTTTTTTACTGAAATCGCCCTCTCTTACACTTCCGCCAACAATGACGTAAAATGACGATTTTTGCGTCATTGTTGAAGGAAGTGAAAAGGTAAATAGCAGATTTCTCTCGTCTCAGGGGAAAATGATAAAGTGTTGCATGACCATTCAATAGTATAACTGGGTTTCTAACAATGGAAAGCTTAATGCAAATGGGTGGAGTTGCCCTTTAAGCGGCCAGGCTCGTTCTGCCTTCACCCTAAGCTCCACCCACATAAAAACGTCACCGTGTTTACCAACTGTAAAGGGGTCTAAATAGTATATTTTTTTATTTATTTTTTTCTTCTGTTACGGCCATCTTGATATTATCAAGAGCAAGTCATTCTGTCTTTGTGGCTTTTATGTTTTAAAGAATCCAGATTTTCTGCAGGCATCAAACATTATTATTATTATTTTGAAAATGCTGATTGCAAATGTGTGTAGTGATCTTTCTGCGATTTATATTACACCCAATGAGAGCAGTGTATCAAGAGCATGCAAACCAATGAAGGAGAAAGACAAATGTTTAGTGGATTTGACAGTGTATGGACAGTCTTGCATTATGCAGAGAACCAGCAGCACGCACATCTCTCTCTCTCTCTCTGACTGGCTCTCGCCCTCTTCCTTTCTCTCTGAGAGAAAGTGTGTGGTTTTCCTGACAGAATGTAGGCCACTCCTGGATCTACTGCTCGTTTAACCTTAATTCCTCATTCACATGCACTCAGTGTCTGAGTTCACAGTGATTATTGAGTTTTCAGCTCCAAATGAATGATTATTATAGCATAATCCACATTTATGTTTCTGACAGTAAACACATTCATGTTGCTGTTTGCAAGCCTGTGGTCTGTTTAATATTTCTGCCCTGCATTAATAAAATGTAAGACTCCTGTATCTTTTTTGTCATTTCATAAAACTGTGACTTGCTTTATGTGAACCTACCAGACAAAATCTCCAAGAGCGGCTCGCAAACATTTCAGCATTTTCATTTGGAATATGTATCTTAATAAAAATGATACCTTTTGTTTCAACTGTTTTCAATGTAAATTTTAAGTAAATATCAACTGATATTAGATATGGCAATAATATATTGAACATTCCTACATATTACAAGTGTAATATTTTATCCATTATACAAGGAGGACATATGGATGTGAATAGAGTGACTCCGGGGTCATAGACTGTGGGAGAGACTCGCAGCGAGTCTCTATGCGACAGAGCCATGGATGCAGTGCAGTGAGGCGGCACAGCTCTTCACATTCACACACACACGTGTGTGTGAGAGCCGAGAGAGCAGAGCGGCCCACTCCAGGGAGAGACACCCTAAATACAGCCTCAGATATAACAGGAGTAAACATATCAGATGGACACAGATGCATTCTGGGATACAGCAGAACAGTCTGTCTGAGATAATCAGCCTTTTCTTTTCTGTCTTGGCAGTTTATCAAATGTTCCTACGTGAAATCAGTCTCAGAAGTCTGCCATGAGAGGAGCAGAGGACAACAGGTAGGACGGCTAAAACTGACGTTCTGACGCAAAAGAGAGAGAGAGGGAGAGAGAGTTCTTTGTTTCTTTAACTTGGAACTAAGTGTCCAACTCTATCTAAATGGGTTTGACTTGTTGCCATTTCCACTACAGCAGTAGTGGTCTCAAGCTGTCAGACTGAGCTTCACTGGCTTCCGACAGATAGATACCGCACACATCCCTCTTTACGGCACATTTCCCCTGATGACAACAGCACGTCTCAGGTCAAAACACGTCTGTGCACCACACTCATTTCATCTGAGAAAAGAAGAGCACTGAGAGGAAACGCATTTACTAGTTCAATGAAGAGTATACTGTAATTGTGTAATGAATGCAAAGACAGACAGATGTATAATACAATTAAGACAATATCATACAGTATAATATACAGTATATTAGCAAATGATCATATTAGAGAGATTTCTGAATGATCATGTGACCCTGAAGAGTAACGATGCTGAAAATACAGCTTTGATCACAGGAATAAATTACACTTTAAAATATCTTCAAATAAAAAAAATTGTCGACACAATATTCCGTTTTTTTGTTGTTGTTTTTTTTTAATAATTGCAGCCTTGATGAGCATGAGAGACTTCTTTTCAAAAACATTTAAAAATATCTCAATTATTACAAACTTTTAGTTAATCAACAGGCCATAGAAACAAATGCAACGTGTTTTTTTTTTTAAACACTTAATTTTATTATTCAAACTCCAGCTTAGTATAATCTTCATATTCCTGTTTTGATATTTTATTTTATTTATGTATTGCACATTCAATGTTGTATCATAAATTGTAATATATAAAAAGTACAGGCTAAGAGAGTCAGTCATTATCATATCCCACTCTGTGGCCCCCTGAGGAGCAACTGAAGCACATTTAGAAACCATATATAATGACATCTACTATTCATGTGCTCTAGATATATACATAGACTGACTCCAAGTGCAGCACACAATCTGTTTGCATTTCACCTGAGCGTTTCTTCATACACACAGCTTAGAGGAAGTGGATAGAATGAAGTAAAACTTGTGATGCAAAACAAACAGGAGGAAGATGCCTAGAACGTGAAGACTCAAGCATGCATGAAGTGTGTTCACTGGGCGAGGTGAATGTGGTCTGTCCTGCTAAATATCTGCTGCTTTCTAGACAAACTACAATTCCAGAGCACAGGCTGTTTCTCACCAGCAGAGCCCAAGAGCGGAGTCTGAAGGATGTGAGTGTCACAGGGGTCACCGCAGACCGAGAGCGGAGTCTGAAGGATGTGAGTGTCACAGGGGTCACCGCAGACCGAGAGCGGAGTCTGAAGGACGTGAGCGTCACAGGGGTCACCGCAGACCGAGAGCGGAGTCTGAAGGACGTGAGTGTCACAGGGGTCACCGCAGACCGAGAGCGGAGTCTGAAGGATGCGAGCGTCACAGGGGTCACCGCAGACCGAGAGCGGAGTCTGAAGGACGTGAGCGTCACAGGGGTCACCGCAGACCGAGAGCGGAGTCTGAAGGACACGAGCGTCACAGGGGTCACCGCAGGCCGAGAGCGGAGTCTGAAGGACACGAGCGTCACAGGGGTCACCGCAGACCGAGAGCGGAGTCTGAAGGATGTGAGCGTCACAGGGGTCACCGCAGACCGAGAGCGGAGTCTGAAGGACGCGAGCGTCACAGGGGTCACCGCAGACCGAGAGCGGAGTCTGAAGGATGTGAGCGTCACAGGGGTCACCGCAGACCGAGAGCGGAGTCTGAAGGACGCGAGCGTCACAGGGGTCACCGCAGACCGAGAGCGGAGTCTGAAGGACACGAGCGTCACAGGGGTCACCGCAGACCGAGAGCGGAGTCTGAAGGACGCGAGCGTCACAGGGGTCACCGCAGACCGAGAGCGGAGTCTGAAGGACGCGAGCGTCACAGGGGTCACCGCAGACCGAGAGCGGAGTCTGAAGGACGCGAGCGTCACAGGGGTCACCGCAGACCGAGAGCGGAGTCTGAAGGACGCGAGCGTCACAGGGGTCACCGCAGACCGAGAGCGGAGTCTGAAGGACGCGAGCGTCACAGGGGTCACCGCAGACCGAGAGCGGAGTCTGAAGGACGTGAGCGTCACAGGGGTCACCGCAGACCGAGAGCGGAGTCTGAAGGACGCGAGCGTCACAGGGGTCACCGCAGGCCGAGAGCGGAGTCTGAAGGACACGAGCGTCACAGGGGTCACCGCAGGCCGAGAGCGGAGTCTGAAGGACGCGAGCGTCACAGGGGTCACCGCAGACCGAGAGCGGAGTCTGAAGGACGCGAGCGTCACAGGGGTCACCGCAGACCGAGAGCGGAGTCTGAAGGACGTGAGTGTCACAGGGGTCACCGCAGGCCGAGAGCGGAGTCTGAAGGACGTGAGTGTCACAGGGGTCACCGCAGACCGAGAGCGGAGTCTGAAGGATGCGAGTGTCACAGGGGTCACCGCAGACCGAGAGCGGAGTCTGAAGGACGTGAGCGTCACAGGGGTCACCGCAGGCCGAGAGCGGAGTCTGAAGGACGCGAGTGTCACAGGGGTCACCGCAGACCGAGAGCGGAGTCTGAAGGACGCGAGCGTCACAGGGGTCACCGCAGACCGAGAGCGGAGTCTGAAGGACGCGAGCGTCACAGGGGTCACCGCAGGCCGAGAGCGGAGTCTGAAGGACGCGAACGTCACAGGGGTCACCGCAGACCGAGAGCGGAGTCTGAAGGACGCGAGCGTCACAGGGGTCACCGCAGACCGAGAGCGGAGTCTGAAGGACGCGAGCGTCACAGGGGTCACCGCAGGCCGAGAGCGGAGTCTGAAGGACGCGAGCGTCACAGGGGTCACCGCAGACCGAGAGCGGAGTCTGAAGAAGGCGAGCGTCACAGGGGTCACCGCAGACCGAGAGCGGAGTCTGAAGGACACGAGCGTCACAGGGGTCACCGCAGGCCGAGAGCGGAGTCTGAAGGACACGAGCGTCACAGGGGTCACCGCAGGCCGAGAGCGGAGTCTGAAGGACGCGAGCGTCACAGGGGTCACCGCAGACCGAGAGCGGAGTCTGAAGGACGACGAGCGTCACAGGGGTCACCGCAGACCGAGAGCGGAGTCTGAAGACGCGAGCGTCACAGGGGTCACCGCAGACCGAGAGCGGAGTCTGAAGAACGCGAGCGGCACAGGGGTCACCGCAGACCGAGAGCGGAGTCTGAAGGACACGAGCGTCACAGGGGTCACCGCAGACCGAGAGCGGAGTCTGAAGGAGTGCGAGCGTCACAGGGGTCACCGCAGACCGAGAGC
>JAQIUQ010004253.1:5000-35000 GCA_030378365.1 Hybognathus amarus
TGACTTTGTGTGGCATTCGCTGCACGTGGCTTCCTTTTCCAATTACATCCATGTCACACTGCGTGTTTGAGCTAGGCATTTCAAAAGCAGATCTGTAACACAGGACTCCGGATGCTGGCCAACAAACTTAACCATGAAAGAACGGCACACCCTGTCTATTATCAGTTTTTCTCTTAAATGTCTTCTCACTTAGATGTGTTTGTCGTTGTTAATCAGCGCTGATTATCACAGTGGTTAGTGAAGGTTATCTTCTCAGAGATGGAAACTTACACATATTTGGCTCAGTGGCTGACACAGACTAGTAAACAGGAAACTCTTGTTATTTTGAGCACTTCATTATAAATTGTTTCCTTTACACCACCAAAATACCATAATGCATTCTTATAGCGTTTATGTCCCTTAAGAAAATATGAGTAAATAGTGAGTAAAAGCACCATTACAGTGCTGTGAATGGTTGCCAGGGTGTTTCTAGAGGTTGCTTAAGTGTTCTGATTTAGTTTTTACCAGATTGCTATGTGCTAGATAGGGTGGTTTGGGTGGTTGTCTTGGTAGCATTTTTCTACCCAAGTGAAAATAGTTGATCTGATATTTTGTTCTCTTGGGCAATGTTCACACTGTCCAAATCCGATTATTTGTGTATCTGGCTGGAATCTCTAAATGAATTTTCGTTTGCTCTTCGTCTTCTAGAACATCTGCATTTCTTTGGTTTCTGTGGCAATGATGTAGCATTGGTAGGTAGTGGGGCTGGGAAAAATCGATTTGAAATAAAAATCAAATTGGCAGGTCAAATCGATTCATATATTTAAAAATCGATTTTTCTATTATTTTTTTCTCCCTCTTCAGTATAGTGTAACTTACATTTTGCATTCACCAAATCTTCCTTCAGGGTTTCCACAGTTCAGTTACGACAGTTAATACAATGAAACTCTCTAAAAGATGATTCAATGTTCCTATTATTATACTTGATCTGTAGATAAACGGTTTCTGCATAAAACAACTTTGTTCTTGCTGGAATATTGCTGTAACTAAATCATGACAGTTACTTTCTACCGGTGTCTGTTAGAGCAAAACACTAGTCAGAGCACTATTGTTCTTCACGTCTTTTCGCTGAATGTACAATACAAAGAGCAATGTGTAAAGTTTGACCAGATTTGGTGTTACACTTGTCTCGTATTTGTTCCCACTTAAATGTTTTGTTCTCCCTAAATGTTCAGATTTTATTCAATATTGTGCACTTGTGATTTTTCTAGAGTATATTGTACTGCTGAATTATCCATGAATCTAGTTTACATAATAGCATTTTTGTCATAGATTATGATCATATTTTTGTGGATTTGTTGTCTTTCTTTATAATGAAGTTGTATTAATTAGATTGTGTTTAACACAAAAGAGTTATAATCAGTTCAACACAGAGAGTTATAGAAATTTACTTATAAAAAAAAATGTCGATTTATTTCTGCTTTCCAAATTTAAGGGAAAAAATCGCCCAGCCTGGTAGGTAGGACATATCGGGTTGGTATATAGCTGTCAGATACTGAAAATAGACTTCCAGAAATGCTATTAAACAGGATTTTAAAACCACATTATGTAAGTAGCTCAAAACGCATGCTGGTAAAAATTTCATTTGATGATTTTTATCGAATCATTTCTGTACACTTGCACCTGCTATGATCCGATCTAATTCGCATATTTCACAAAAAATTCTGATTTTAGCTGACAGTCTGAACTGTCGTAGCCTAACAGCAGATTCTCCTTATTCAAAGACACGTGATTTGAGGAATCTTTTACGCGATGCAACGTTTTTGGTACTTTAAATGTTAAAGGTTATAAAAGTAACTTTGAAAGGTGGCAAGCACCTCTAATAAATGTATACTAAGTTGTAGAGTTTGGTCAAAACTGTGGTTACTACTGTTTTTAAGGGTGTTGAAGCTTTGTGTAGGCCTAGACTTGAGTTCTTCAGGATTGTGTCTGTATTTTGACGTAGACATTTATTTATGTATCTGTTAATTTATCTAAATTTTTTGTTTATTTTTATTTGACTTAAAATGTATATAATAATTATTGTTTTTTAATAAATGTGTAAATGTGTTTTATGTGTCATGCAGTGTGTTTATCTGACATATTTCTCTCTACAGGATATGAGAAGACATGTGATGATGACTTTACTGGACACAGAACAATCTTACGTTGACGCTTCTGCGCACACTCACACAGGTATGAAACACGCACAAAGCTGTTCATGTAGCTGTTGAAATGAATACCATAGACTCCTATTAGTCTTATTTAGAACTAATAATAATGACTACAGGTTGGTTTTTACAAATGAGGACATGTTCAAGGGAAGGTTTACAACTGTGGGCAGTTTTTGTGGACAGTAAATGCACATACATAATCAACACATCAAATGTAATGGCAAAACCAAGTATGTTGCATAACATTTATCATAAAAATGAAAACGGCACTGTATCATAAAGTGTTTTCACTGTAAAAATATTGTTGGTTTAACTTAAAAAAATAAGTAACTTGGTTGCCTTAAAATGTTAAGTTCACTGAAATGGAAAAAATTGAGTTAATACAATGGAGATCATTTAATCATTAATTAAATCTTAAAAATCTTAGAAACTCAAAATATGTTATCTGAACTACATAAATTATGTTGATTTGACAAAAGAAAAATGTTGCGATTATACTGTCAAAAAAATATTTTCATGATTTGTAATCATTTTTTCTTTGTCAAATCAACTTAATTTATGTAGTTCAGATAACATAATATTTTGAGTTTCTGATGATTAAATCAATCTCCTTCATTGTATTAACTCAATTTTTCCATTTCAATGAACTTAAAATTTTTAAGGCAACCAGGTTACTTATTTTTTGAGTTAAACCAACAATATTTTAACAGTATACAAATCATGAAAATATTTTTTACAGTGTGTTTATGCATCAAGCTTTTAATATTATTCTTAATATCATAAATCATTTGCAGAAACTTAAATAATCAGAACAGAATAACCAAAACATGATTATATTGTAAGAGCGACAGTGGATGCTTCATACTGAGTTTAATAAGCAAAAGAGAGAAACAAATCATCATCTTTTCCAATCTCTCCTGAGTCATAACAACCTATTCCAGCAGCTGCATCCGTTGCCCTGGCAACAAGGTGAGCGAGCAGCGGGCAACGCACTCTCCAAAATGGCCCCCATTACTGAGCAATTCTCACCAGCATTTATGCTCTTATTCTGTGTTAAAAGAACCGGTTTATCTTTGTGGGTAAATGATTGCGTTCCAGTCAACATCATTATGTGTAAACGGTGTGCAGAGGGTCAACCGTGGTTGGCTGAGCAAACAATGAGAGAGACGCACAAGCACACGTTTAATCATCTTTAAGTGTTGATGGGGAGATCTAGAGAAGGTGTGGAAGAGGTGCATGATGGACGGCTGACAGACGAGAGCGGTATCACGGCAACAGTGTGTCTCCAGGCACGTTTTAGGGCGTCTGAGGTGCTGGAAAGGCGTTGGCCAGATGTGCGCTAGTCAAAACAAACACACTGACAAACGCACTTTTTTAAAAAAGTTTTAAATTTTTTTTTATTTTATTTTTCTTTATTTCTTTTAGACGTTCTATCGTATTAAAGGGATAGTTCACTTTGAAATTAATTTTTGAAATAAACAAAACATTAGGTGCACTAAGAAGAAACACAAATCTATACATATTTATATCTTTTTTAATGGTCTGTTACCCATTAATATGTAATTTTATGGACATAAAATGGGTTGCAAATGAGAATTAATGTTGACTCATTCAAATGAATAAATAAATGAGATACAAGTTTAGTTTTAAAAAATCCTTGTTTTGTGGCAGGTACATTCAGGAGCAGAATGCATAAGCACATTTTTCTTTCTTTACAGAAATGCACTTTCTGTAAAGCTGCTTTGAAACAATATGTTTGTGAAAGCGCTATACAAATAAATTTGAATTGAATTGAATGTATCTGCATTTGATGTGACACAGTTTACTTTCCAAAGGGGGGGTTGCGCATTTCCTTTAATCAAAGTCTGACCCAGACCACCACATGCAAACACAAAAAACATGCATTTATTCTGTCATTTATTAATGCATATTATTATTATTATTATATTCCTTTATCATTTGTATACATATTTATTGCATATTCCTTTATATTATTTTTTTTTAATATTCACTATTATTGCATATTCCTTTGTATTTATTCATGCATATTCATTATAATTGCATATTCTTTTATATTTATTATTGCATATCCAGTTCATGGTCTAAGTATGTCAAACACATTTCCTTTAATCAAAGTCTGTCCAGATCACCACATGCAAACACAAAAACATGCATTTATTCTGTCATTTATTAATTCATATTATTTATTATTGCATATTCCTTTGTATTTATGCATGCATATTCATTATAATTGCATATTCTTTTATATTTATTATTGCATATCCAGTTCATGGTCTTAAGTATGTCAAACACATTCAAATGTTACACAGTTTAGTGGTTTTAACTAGACAGCATTTGTTTATTTCAGCGTTCTAATGCTTATTGCACTGTGATGGAAGAGTTGATTGTATTTTATTCAGTGCTAAAAAGTACAAATTGTTTCATGTAGATAAAACTGTTGATTTCCTCTATCTCTCTCTTTTGTTGTGGTATCAGGGCTACATGAAGCCCTCAAGCACCCGGAGAACTCGCCGCTCTGTGACCCATCCTGGTAGACGGATGTTTACCAGATCCCTGAGATTCTAGAACATCATGAGCAGTTCCTGGAGCAGGTGCTGGACTGTGTCAACCAGTGGCATGACAAACAGACAATAGGACATGTGCTCATTCAGTCGGTGAGAACCTAAATCCCACTTTTATTACTACAGTATTTTCACTGTATTGTATGTGAGAATAGCATCCCAAATCATCGTAGGTTATGTTTAAAATACTACACCAGAAATTCTTGTAATGTTAAACATTTTCAGATGGATTTTTGTAATGTAGATCTGTGTATGAGCTGTGTCCCAATTTGCATAATATCTGCCCCAAGTAGTTTGCAGAATTATAATGAGTGTTCCTTGAATTTCAATTATATTGATAATTGAATGCAAATAAAAAGCCCTATGATTTCCGCGAATGAATTTAGCAAAATTTGGATGAATAAACCAAAAGTAGGGTCATGAACTTAATCAAATGGAGATATGGCCTAGTGTCTGTGAATATTAAAGCACAAAAAGACTGATATTGAAATAAGATGTCTGCGAAGTTGCTCAAAAGTCACTTTACCAGTTAAAGGGGGTTGACTGCTTTTTTTTCTTTGCATGATTGTATTTATGGTGTGTAATATAACATGTATTCGTGGTTTTTCTTTTTTTAAAAGTCTTATTTTCATAAACTTCACCTTTATTGTCAGCCGTGCTCTCCTCTGTCCCCTGAACGAGCGGTTCACTTCCTGATTCTATGAAACACTCCCTCAGAAACGCGTCGTGAGCTCAGATTGGTTAGTTTGGCCCGGTGTGTTGTGATTGGCTAAGCTGTCGCTCATGTTGTCCGGAAGATTAACGCCCATTACCTTTACGGGCAAGTCATGAGCTCCGGTCCAGATGTAAATATGTGTCGAACTGCAGTATCAGTTTCAGGCAGAATCAGACCGAGAAAGCCGCGATGAAGAGAGTCAAACAGAACCTCACCACACACGGCTCTTACTAAATTTTTCTGAATGATAATTTGCTACATTTTTTAACTTTATACACGTTTGTTTTACACAATAGCGTCTGACTGGCTACTAATGTTATACTCAAACAGTGTTGGCATGTTTACGTTCTTGATCAAATAAAAAATAACGTCATAAAGCACATGAAAAACACGTTTAAAACATTAGTACATACACAAAATAGCATAGTCTAACTAGTAGTGGCTATAAAGCAAGCGCTGGCATTTGAAAAAATAAAACACAAGGCTACGTCTTGAATTATACATGCAAATACATTTACAATGATGAAGTCTGCACTTACAGGCCCAACAACTGCTGCCTCTTGTTTTTAAAGTCGGAACTGCTTCATGTTTTAGTTTCTACAGTTTCTTGTTGAATCCAGTGTTGAACTCGCTGAGATTACGATCGTCATTTTCAGGAACATAATCAAACATAAATTGTATCCATTGTTGAGGAAGAATAGCGTCCATGGGAAGCCCGAACACAGAAGACCTGACAGCTGCGTGAACAACACACTTGACGAAGTCGATGTGCCTCAGAAATATGCGCATTGCGCATGCCATTTTCTGCAGTGGGAGTGGTTGATGCAAATGTGTAGGTTAGTGACGTAACCTGATTTTTAAAAGACGATATCTCTGCTTACACTAAACTTTAAGCACTGCAACTTTGCAGATACTGTTCATGCACCAACAGCAACATTACACACTATTTAAAATGAAAAAAGTGAAATCGCAGTCAACCCCCCCTTTAAACGCCCAGTGAAATAATACTTTAGGTGCATTGTAGAAGTGTGCAGCCATTGATTTTTTTTTTTTTTGATAAAATTGTTTGCTTAAATGTCCCATGTAATTTTACAGCTGTTAAGACCTGTCAAATTATTAGCTTATGAACAAATTGATAAATTTGGCTATAATCAAGAGAAATTATAATAATCTACCCACTGTTTTCACATTAACAGCATGTCTTATTTTGATGATTTCCTTTATCTTCTGTGATTGGCCTCTCACATGAGCGTTACTAACACATGGGTGGTTCAGTTAGCCAGCGATCCGCTCAGAGAGTGTGTGTGTGAACGCTAGGCTGGAGCCACTCAGCCCGGTCGTCTGCTTTCAGAAGGTACTGACAGAAGTGTTGACATCTAGCAGGTGTTTGTTTTCCATACTAAAGTGATGATGTGCAGGTTGTAGGCTTATAAGTTGACATGGTCGCCATACTGTCTCAACCCACCGGCTCTTACATTGTTAGGGTCTATGCTGTCGTGATGCTGGTGCCGTTCTGTCTCTCAGACACATACACACACACACACACACACAATTTCTCATGCTGCTAGGTCTTCGTCTCATCCTAAATGCTATTTCTGAACGTTTTTTCATGTTCTTTTGAAAGAAATTACTTTTATTCAGCAAGGACGCTTTAAATCGATCAAAAGTGACAGTAAAGACTTTTTTTAAATTGCAAAACATTTCTATTTAAAATAAATGATGTTCTTTTGAGGTCATAACTGATAGCACACGTACAGTACATCACAGAGACGTCTATTTGCTGTGTGTGTTTGCTCATCTGCAATACGTCTATAGGACGTTTTCTGTCATATAGACATTTAGAAGATGTCTTTAAGATGAAATTATTGAATGTATGTTAAACTGACGTCTTAAAGATGTCTATCAGATATTAGTAAACAGCAGATGCTTTCCAGATGAAGTGACCTTTAACAGACATCTTGCAGACGTACGTGTGCTATCTGTTTGCAAGAGTTTTGAGAACTGAACTGGGAACTCTTGAATTTTTGGTTTGAAGCGATGTGAAAATCCTCCTTCCCACTCATTCACATAAAACAATATATGAAGAGTTCAGATGCAAAAGCCTCTAAATGCCATTTGAAATTTTCTTCTAAAATGACCATTTTTATCAAGCTTGTATATTTAAGTTCAGTAATTTCACTTAAATGACAATTAATAGGTAATCTTCATTGCCATTTAAAGTGAAATTACTGAACTTTAATATACAAGCTTGATAAAAATGATCATTTTAGAAGAAAATTTCAAATGGCACTTAGAGGCTTATGCATCTGAACTCTTCATATTGGTTTAAAATTTGTAAGACATGTTTGTGTAAGGTTATATGTGAGGAGGCGTAAATGATAGTGAAAATTGATGCGTTTCGCGCCTGGAAAGACAATGACCCTTTCCACTAATGGCCCTGTCAGGAGAACGGGACTGTGAGGGAACTAGATGAAAGAATTTGAGGAGATTAAAAGAATGGCTTTTTTTATTTTATTCATATATGACTGAATGATCTAATGAATAAAAAGCACATTATCGAGCACACTTATCTAAACATAGACCCCATTTACACCTGGTATTAAAATGCGATCTGTATCCAGATAAGTTATCCGGATAAATAAAAAACACGTTAATGCAAGGTGTAGAAAACGTTGTGATCGGATTGTGATCGGATCTGCCTCACCACATCTGGAGGTAGTCTGGCTCGCATTGTGTTCGAATCTTTGCTAGGTATAAACGCAATCTGGTTGTTGAAACCACATAAGTATATTTTACTTGTCCCAAAAATGCTAAAAAATAAACAAGTGAGAGCGTGTGATATAGGCTATATGTCATGTTATAGTCAGATATGATGGCACTACTGCGACACAGCAGCGTGCTATTCATCAAGCCAACGTGCAAGCATCGCAAATAAAAGTGAAAGTATGTCACAGACGCTTAACACAATCATCTTCAAGTAAAGAAACGAAATGATCTTACCAGGGCTGTTACCACTCTCTCTTATTGATGTCTTGTTGATTTTGAAATTAGCTGATGATCAATAAAATGCAGCTCATATCTGTTGCTTTTGGTGGCGTGCAATCCATTAAATCCGCGTATAACACGGAAGTTGAAGATCGGATTTATATCCGTTTTGCAAAAACACATTTATGTGGCCAGGTGTAAATGCAATTGGTAAGATCAGAACACTTATCAGTAGCGGAGTGGCAATCGGGAAGAGTCGGGAGTTCTACCGAGTGGGCCGGTAGTGTTTCGAGGCTGCGAGGGCCGGTCTGATAAAATGTATTTATTGGAAGTTCGAATGCGGATTTCGAAATTATGCGGATTAAAAAAAAAAATTTTTAAAGGCGGATTCGAAGTCGCGTTTAACACATATGTAAAGATGTAAAATGTAAAACCTAACATTAAGGTCTCTAGCGTTATATTTTGCCAACAAACTAAAATTGAAACCATGATATGGTGTTGTGCCATTATAATAACTGACATTAGAATAGCATCCTGTTTGTGCTGCGGAATTACTTTAGTTTGCTCACGTGATCATGGTCATCTGGTGTTTTCTCCTATAAATAAAAGCTCAAGGGTTTATTTCTTGCAAGTGAAGAAATTAGGACAAAAGTATTTTAATTTTCCTATATTATAGTGTAATGTAGGTTCAAATATACTTTTGAAAATACTCATTTTCATTTACATAGTACATTTATAGGCTAAATGGATTTTACAGTACGTCATAGGAATAATTATAAATCATTATTACATTATTATAATAATTGTCTGGCATCCTAAAACACCATTGATAATGTAAGGCAGACTGAGACTATCATAACTAAAAAGATGTTTGAGCCCTCTTTATTGTCCTGGTACAAATTAATACTTTTTCTTTGTTCAACAAGCCGTTCATGGGTTGAAGCTCTTATTTTGATCTCTCAGAGAGCACGAGATTGATGCATTTAACCTTAAAATGTCCAAAATTTTCTTGCAGGAGCATGGCCCCGAACCCCCTCAGAGGCACAAAGTCCACCCAACATAGTTTTAGACATTCCTACGGGAAAGAACAACCATTTATGAACTTTACTCCAGCATAGTACAACAAAGTTCCTTTTTAAATCAGTAAAACTGTAAATGCTATCGGCTATTAAAATCGTGCCGGTCGACGGGGGCCGGTGGTCTACGAAATTTCCGGTAGATTTTTTGGTCCCACTCCGCCCCTGACAGTTATTATCTGGATAAGTTATCTGGATACAGATCGCATTTTAATACCAGGTGTAAATGGGGTCATAGACAACTTTGTGCCATTCCTGAAACAGTTCTTGTTCAACACACCTGGCATTTTCAATGTGTTTGCCATGCACTCGATAAAAAAATACTGCCCTGCTGTCAGTAGTCAGTGATGGAGCTTATTTTACCATGTAGAAAATCCAACACATTCTCATCCTTTGGCGTCATATAGGTGACGCCATATGACATTTCGTCAAAATACTACGCACATGGCACACTTTCAGTCAATCTAACACGCACTGTTATGGGTAGGTTTAGGTCTGGGGTGGGGTCTGCGTCTCATGTTGAAGCTAAAGGATGCCAATCACCTATATGACGACTTGGGTTCTGCGTGTTATATTGACGCTAAAGGGTGCCATATGCATAGTATTTCAACGAAATGTCATATGGCGTCACCGATATGATGCCTAAGGATGGGACGGGCTAAGTCCAGTCCAGTGAAGTTGAACATCCTGCGGATGTTGGTGCAGCACTCTCAGAAAAAAAAGTATTTTATAAGTAGGCTACAGTATTTTTATCAAAGTATTATTTATTTTTTACAGTATTAATAATAAATATACATACTATTTATTAGAGCCCAGCCGATAAAGGATTTTGAAGGCCGATACCGATACAAATATTTTTTGGTTTTAAAATCTGATATTCCGATATATCGGCGGATATTTTTTTATTTATTTTTTTATTTCCGAAACGCGCAACAAAACATTAAGAGATTTCCCTAACATTAGTTATTTGTAGTTATTTATGAGTCAACTAAGATAGTATGATAATGCATTTTTAAAAGAAACTTGTTTATTTTATTGTCACAACAGAACAGACCGACAATAGTGGCATTAGCTAGCTTTATGGTTCGCTAGTCTATGATGAGCTATAATTTAGCAATGGATTACATCATACTGCAAATTGTAAAACATACATTTAAGGCCAAGGAAAGATGATACGTCTCATTGCTATAACTGTCATGCACTATTAAAGAAATACTTCAGTCACATTGTCAAAAATTAAAAGGACAGTCAGTCAACTACATTGTAACAACGTAACGTAACTATTACTAGCTAATTCCGCTTCACTCTCGGCTGATTTAACAGCAGCAAAACTGGACATGATAGTCACAAATTGTGTCTTTTAATTGTTATTCAAGCAATGTATGTCTCGTGACCAACTCAACGAGTGTTGCCAACAGGAATGGTGTACACTGTAGAGTGCCCTCTGGTGGACAAACTATACAACTCCAACACTCATGACACGATTCAAGCGTGTTTCGTCTGTTTTTATTTTATTTTTGAAATATTAATTTATCGGCCATTATAACTGTCGATACCGATAGTTTGGAAAATGGCTAATATCGGCAGATAATATCGAGTCTGCCGATATATCTGGATTGCTGGCTCTACTATTTATATTTGCCTTGGTGAGCATAAGAGACTTACATAAAAAATATTACCAACCCCAACTTTGGAACTGGAGTTTACTGTACTTCTCCACCACTTTTAACACATTGTGTAATTATGCTAATTGGGATGCAGCCTAACATTTGTTCAGAATAAGGTGAAGGTCTGTTCTCTCTGTAGGAATGCTAAGTGTCTCAGTGTGGGGCTTTAATCTGTCTGACCCTCTGCCCCGGTTTGGAGAAATGCCGCCTCACGACTCCTAGTTATACGTTGTTTAGACATTCCTGTCAGATTCACATTCGCACATCAAATTCAGGATTTTTATGGGCTCTGACTAAATGAGACACAAACTGACAAACTCATATAGTTAGCAGTCGAATCCGCTGCTCGTTAGACACCACAATTCTGTTTTAAGGCTTTAGGGCTCTACTGAACCCTTTGCATGTAAGTCTCAGGCCTGGTTTTGTAGGCCTTAGATAAATTGAGACATTTAAGTAACTTTTATAAACATAAAAACATTACTGCTGTGCAGATTGAGACAAAACAATGGTACTGACATATTTTAGGAAATATCAGTGCATGTTGCTTTGAGTTTGAAACCAGGTATCAGTAAAACAATCTGTTATGCTCATAGGTTCTCATTCATTTTCTTCATAGGAACTTCAAAATAATATTCAATTTAATTCAATTTAAGATGTATCACAACATTTCAAAGAAAAAGTAAATGAAAAAAAAGCTTCAGAACTCCTTTGTAACCATAGCAACATGCTAAGAGTCACCCACAACAAACTAGCATTGTGGCGGTAACTATTTGCACTACAAGAAGGGGCCATTATCTTCTTTTATTAGTTTTATTAGATATTATACAACTCAAGTCTCATGCGAAAGTCAAGAACAAAAACAAAACATGAAACTAAAGGTCATTCACCAAAGGTCATTTTGATAAACAAAAATATCAAATTATTTAATTACTATTATTATATTCATGTGCACTTTAATGTTCAGTGCAACTGCAAACTAGGCTCAAGGAAACAGTAGTAGTAGGAAACAATAGTTTTTATTTATTAAAAAAATAAAAATCAAAGTGTGAAAATGAAAGCCTGTATGGAATTAGACATTGTGCAGATGTGTTAGCGTGCTCTTCAGGGCTCGTAAAACAGGACCTCTGTTTCTGGTGGGTGTAAATTGTTCCCCTGTGGCTTTAGAGTTAAACATTACCGTCACATGCTGCCAGTGAGCTGTCTTTCCTCACGACAACTGAAGGAGATTTATTTGAGGACGGTCTGTCCACACACACCACTCACCTCACCAGATAGGAAGCCATTTTAGTAACATTTCCTCTAAGGACAGTATTGCTCCTTAAAGCTACACTGTGTGATTTTTACACCAATCTAGCGGTGAAAAGGTATATGACCAAGTGAATATTAGTTTTCTGTTCCTCTCAATTCCGATTTCGTTTTAACTCCTACGGTGGCCAATGTAGTCCAAGATTAACATGGCTTCCAGTTCAGACCTCGTCCATGAGTGTTAACTCAAACGTAAACGCGAAAGGCGAAGCTTGAATTAACGGGTATGTCCGTCTTTGGCTAATGTACTTTCAAGATGGAGGGGCAACATGGCAACCGACATTAGAACCCCTTACCCGTATGTATTTTAAATGGCATATTATACACTCACGAGAATACTTTATTACTTGAACGAAGTAAATATACATTAATGAGCACATATAATTTTGAAATAGCTAAGTGTTTTTAGCTAAGAATACACTAAAAGAGTTACACAGTGTAGCTTTAAAATGTGTCTAGCAATGATAAGCAGGCTTGGGTGATGTTTTTAAAGCTGTACTGTACAGTGCTGATCAATAATGATTCTACTTTCTCCACAGTTTTCCAAAGAGATCCTCGCCAATATTTATTCAGCGTACATTGACAACTTCATGAACGCCAAAGACGCAGTGAGAATCGCAAAGGAAGCCAAACCTGCTTTCCTAAAGTTTCTAGAGGTACATTAAGGCTTTGTTTGCTCTCTCTGTGTGTGTGTAAATAATTTTACACTACAATTGTCCCCTTGAGAGGCTGTTTGGCAGCTCTTGGACATTTAATGGCAATTTGGCACAGCTAAACTTTAAATATATGGATTTTGTCATTGGGCAAACTATGACCTGTTAAAACGGAGAAAGACAGGGTTCGTTTTCTGTATTTGTGTTGGACTTTTTAACTGGAGATGAGGGTAAACCAGTGTTATTTTAGTATGTTTTCTATACTATTATAATAATGAATGTTTTGAAATAGCTTTTTTTTTTTTATACTTCAATTTTTATATTTCAGTTAGTTGCCATGATAACATTTTCTCATTTGTGTTTAAAGGGATACTCCACTTTTTGGGAAATAGGCTCATTTTACCACTTCCCAGATTTAAACAGTTGGGTTTTACAGTTTTCGAATGCATTCAGCCGATGTTCTGATATTTAGAAGAATTTCAGTAACCAGACAGTTTCTGGTCTCACTGACTTCCATTCTATATTTTTTCCTACTATGGAAGTCAATGAGACCAGAAACTATCTGTTTACTATTATTCTTTCTAAATATCAGAAAATCGGCTGAATGAATTAAAAAACGGTAAAACCCAACTGTTTAACTCTGGGGAGATGGCCTATTTCAAAAAAAAAAGTGGAGTATCCCTTTAAGTTTTGAAGTGTAAGGTTTTTCCATCTAATATTTATATTTATTTATATTTTAGCCTCATTTTAATTAATACTTATTATTTTAAATAGGTTTAGACATAAATTCCCTAGTTTTAAATGCATATTTTTCTTTCATTCATCCTGTTCTTTGCTGAATCAGAAAATGAGATGTTTTTGAACTCAGCTGTTGGAAGGTTACTGCCCTCTAATGGTAACTCTGCAAACTGAACCTAAACGAAGAAATCTAGTAAAGCATGGTTAGATAAAACCGTACACATGAAGTTGAAAATCAAGATAAAGTATGGTAGTACTTCTAAACTTTGTTTTGTTTGTATTCTCTTTCTCTGTTATTCTTTCTCTTTCCTCCTCAGCAAAGCATGCGTGAGAATAAGGAGAAACAAGCTCTGGGTGATCTGATGATAAAGCCAGTGCAGCGGATCCCACGATACGAGCTGCTAGTTAAGGTGACACTAACCTTGCCCTTTTTATTTTTACCATTTTTATGTGTTCGTTTTTATTTATACGTTTTCTTTTCATGTATTGTTGCTTGTTTAGAACACATTAGGTAGGGCTGAACGATGAATAAAATCGGAAATGACGATGCGTGCCTTGCCTTGACGGTGCATTGTCGAATCAAGGCTGCAATTGAATTAAATCAACATATGCGTAGCACGTTTCAGGGACTTGGTTTGTGGTAAATGCACTTTGTTACTTAAAAACGTTTATTTGGGAATACAACATGCATTATCCATTTCAGTAAATGTGTTAATGAGAAGCGTTTATAAACCTAAATTGGGCAGATTTCCACCAAATAAAAGCTCAATGGTTTAATTAAAGAAATTAAGACATACATTTTAGTATTGTAATTTTACAGTTCTATGTAAATAAAACAATTTATATTAATTTCTATATTTATATGTAATGATAAAAAGTTATTATTAATATGTTATAGTCAAATTGATAAATGACAATAAAAGGATTTGTTTTTATTGCCAAATTCTGCAGATTTTCAAGCAAACAAACAAAAAAAATGCATTTTGAATCATTATCACAATTTTTATCAGAAACTTTGCAGTTTGATTTTCCCAAATCATTCAGCCCTGATATCAGGTATGTGGTTACAGCGTAAGGCCAATTTATACTTCTACGTAGGGTGGCGTGCCTTCACCGTAGCCTGTACGCGCACCTCCTCAAAAATGTAACTACACAGACATCTGTGCTAGGACCGCAAGATCCTGTGATTGGTCGGCTTGGTACATCGCAATTCCTCCTATGCATGTCCGACACGTACCATCTCACGCACTTCTGTACCGTACTGTCTCATGCATTTCCAGTGTTGGGAGTAGTTAACTACAAGTAGCGTAGCTACTAACTTAACTACATTTTTCAGTAGCTTGGCAGTAGCTCAGTTGCTTTTTAAACAGTGTAGCTTTTCCAGTAGCTAACTACTTTTTGCAGCAAGTAGCGGTGTAGCGCGAGCAAAAGCTACATTGCTACATTTTCGAGCTGCGCAATCTGCGCGATGCAAGGATATTCTTCTGCTTGTTAGATTACAAACTCATTTTTTTGCCATTACCGCCACCTGTTGTTTAATCACGCATCTTGCGGCTAACGGTTCACTGACGTACAGAAGTGGGTTGACGCACCCATATTATGATTATATAGCAAGACGTGACGGCAGATTTGGAGGATGGAGAAACAACTAACGTTAATTCCCATGGCCTTATTTGTCCAAGTTCAATCAGTATTTTTGAGAAAATGTTCCACATGCATTTTACGTTGGATGTATATTTCGTTCTTGCAATGTTGTAGGCTATTTGTTGCAATTTTGCACTTTTGACAAACAGTCAGAGATATTTTAGTGTTGTGTGTAATAAAACAATACTCTTTGAAATCGTAATTGCATTGCCTTGTTTTAAACACTAAATATTTTACTTAAAACATTCCTCAGAGACTTATTCAGTTATTTATAATATACGTTGTTTAAAAAAAGCAAAAGTAGTTTCAATGTAGCTAGCTACTTTTTGATAGTAACTTGTAGTGTAGCTAACTACTTTTCTAAACTGGTAGCTTGACTGTAGTTTAACTACTTTAACTTACAAACTGCAGTTTCGGTGTAGCTTCCCCAACACTGTGCATTTCTGCACGTACCAGTTTTAGTAATTTCTCAAAAATTAACTGTTTTTCCAGCTCAATTAGCACCAACTCCAACATGATCCGCTCTCTTTTACCAATGCTTGTAGTAACCTAAGCTGCGAGGAATCTTAACACATTAAAACCCTCCGGCGCCAACTAGCGTTTCGGAGCAGTACTGCAGAGCAACCAAGACCTGAACGCAGAAGTATAAATGCTCATGACGGCGTCGCCTACATGCGTAGCCTACGCCGTACACTACGGTGTACCCTCAGTGCAGAAGTATAAATTGTCCTTTAGCTACTTCATATTAATTTACTCATCTTTTTTGTTGATCTTAAGGGCAAAAATGCTTACATTCAATGCTATTTTACAGTCCTGTTCCACATGTACATACTAGGTACTTATTATAGCAATTACAATAACTGGGTTAGGGTACTATCTCTGAACCGACCCCTGAAACAAAACCTTAACCCATGTCGTTACCTTATATTACCAGTACTTTCTTGGGTAACTACACTGTTATTGCTCGTACTGTAAAATAAAAGGTACCGCTTCCTTTTACAGTACAGTACTTACAGTGTACTTATAGTGTACTTAACTAGAAAGTACTGGCTAATATTAGGTAAGTACATGGAACAGGGGTAGGTTTAGGGGTAGGTTCAGGGTTAGTACTAGTTAATACCCAGTAATTGTAGTTACTAAAATAAGTACATAGTATTTACATGGGTAACTGGACTGTAAAAGGAAGCGTTACCAAATAAAGTGTAACCGTTATCAGTATCTAGGACTCAAACTATCCATGCATTTTATGTTGTTTTGGTAGTATAGGTTTGAAATGACACATTCTGTTTGTGGGCTTCAGGATCTTCTGAAACACACTCCTGAGGATCACCCGGACTACCTGTTTCTGCTGGAAGCCCAGAAGAACATCAGAGCGACTGGCCGAGAGGATCAACAAAGGCAGACGGAGCGCGGAGGAACTGGAGAAAGAGACGCGTGTCATGCAGGAGATCGAAGCGCACATTGAGGGGCGTGGAGCATGTGAGAGACGTATAAATCAACCTTACTATTTATTCTTATTTTTATTTATGCATCTTTAATGATTATTTTTTAAATCTCTATTATGTAAATTAACCGCATTATGCCTAGAGTGTATGAAATGTGCATGAAATAGGCTGTAAATATAAACTTGCCTACCCTTACCTAATCCACTAGTTAATTGTTGCTTGAACTAGTTGACCTATACATTCTTTGTTACATTTTCACGTTGACTAAATATGTGCGATTGATTTCAGTAGTTTGATGGCTAGTCTGTATGATAGCTTTTTCGCCACAGAATACAAAAATAAAAAAGGTGATCGTGACCTTTTATTTTTTTAAGTACGCTGCAGGTCAGAATTTTTGGATCAGTACGATTTTTTATGTTTTGAAAAGAAATCTCTTCTGCTCACCAAGGCTTCATTTATTTGAAGAAAAAAACAGTAAATTAAAGAGTAAAAGAAGAAAAAAAAAACTAGTAATATTCTTGAATATTATGACATTTTAAAATAACTGTTTTCTATGTGATTATATTTAAAAGTGTAATTTATTCCTGTGATCAAAGCTGAATTTTTAGCAGCATTACTCCAGTCTACAGTGTCACATGATCCTTTAGAAATCAGTCTAATATGATGATTTTATGCTCAAAAACATTCATTATTATTATCAATGTTAAAAGAGTTATGTACTTTTTTTCACGATTCTTTGATGAATAGAAAGTTCAAACAAATAGTATTTAATTGAAATAGAATCTTTTGTAACATTATAATGTATTTGCTGTCACTTTTGATCAATTTAATTTATCCTTGATGAATGAAAAGTATTGATTTCTTTTATTTCTTTCCCCAAAATAAAAAACAAATCTTACTGACCTCAAAATTTTGAAGGGTAGTGTTTAATGTTACAAAAGCCTTCTATTTCAGATAAATGCTGTTCTTTTGAACTTTCTATTCATCAAAGAATCCTGAAATAAAAATGTAAAAAACTGTTTTCAACACTGATAAATAATCATAAATGTTTCTTGATCAAATCAAAATTGGAATAATATTTCACAAAATTACAGGGTTTTTTTGTATTTTTAATCAAATCAATGCAGCCTTGGTGAGCAGAAGAGACTTCTTTTAAAAACATTAAAAGTCTTACCGATCTTAAACTTTTGACCGATAGTGTACATCACAATTATATGAAAAAAAATCTGAATTGCCAGGTTTATATATTGCAATTCTGACATTTTTTTGTGATTAGAATTGTGATATATAAACTTGCAATTGCAGAGAAAGATCAATTGTGTTGTGAGCTGACTTTATTTGTTTATTTATTTATTAGAATTGCAACTTTATCTCAATTCTGTGCTTATGTTTCACAATTATGAAAATTAAAGTCAGAATTGCGAGTTTATTTCTTAAAATTCTGGGACATCAAATCAGAATTCAAAGATATAAACTCGCAATTATAGAAAAAAGTCGCAAATTCGCTTTTTTTCTGTGGCGGAAATAAGCTTGCCCTTTGGTGGTACGTAATAATGTTTTTTTACTGTCAGATCCTGAATCCACAGAGGAAGTTCCTGAGACAAGAGATGGTGGTGGAATCGGTGAGCACAAATAGGCTCTTCATACAAGAAATAAGATCATTTTTACCAAAATGTTCGAACTTTCTAAACTTCTGTGCTTCTCTTAACTATAGAAAACGGTGGGCGGTAAGAAGGACCGATCTCTCTTTCTGTTCAGTGATCTGCTCATCTGCACCACGCTCAAGAGGAAGTCTGGATCTCTTCGCAGGAGCTCCATGAGTTTGTGAGTTCTGATGCGCATTTGCAGCTTTCTTTTAATAGTCCATAGATGTGAGGAGGTCCTGGGAAAACTGATGTTTGGTTTACAAAACCTCAGAGTCCCCCGAGCTCTCCTGCTCCACAGTCCAAAGCCAATGCAGTTTATCTCTGAATAACACTGCACCCTCAGTGGACGGTCAGGAAAACAGCACCGATATAATCTCTACCATATCTCATTCAGCAGAGACTTTAAAAGGGACCTATTACGCCCCTTTTCAGTCTTAATTTAGTTTTTTGGGTTTACATGTTCAAAAAACACCTTATATTTCACATATATGACATTGTTGCTGAACTTCTCTTCCCAGTCTGTCAGTAACACTCTGTAGTTTATGTCTCAATGAACTCCTTCTGAAAAAAAAAGCAGTGGGTCAACCAAATTGAGTGTGTTTGGGAAAGGTCACACCCCTTACTGACAAGTTTCAACACACTAAAGCAACTCAACCAGGCCTTGTCCCTTTTTTTGTGTTGTCAGGAATAATGTAAAGGTAATTGTGAAGAAGCTAGCAATAGCAAGTTAGCTTTGAAAACATAAGCCCTTCAAAGCCACTTCTCCTCCAAAACACATGACCCACACAGCAGAATCAGCAAAGCGTCACGAGAGACTTTTACCTCATGTCTCAAAGCACATAATATTGTAATAATAATGGACGTAAATAATGATTAGGACTTTAACTGGCACTTGCCCGTATACGAGCAACCTAAATTTACTTCACTATATTACTATTAAATCCTAATCTAGTCATGACAAACTATATCGTTGGAAAGGTCTAAGACTCCTAAATAGATATTTTAGCGCTGTTTTTTCTTACAAATTATGAATGAACAGTAATATATGAATTTATGACAAGAGTGCGCCTCAAAAAATCGACGTCATTACAGGAGTTTCTGACCTTTGTCACAAAAAGTTGACGCACACACTTTTAATAATTGAATCTTTGGTTTTTAGAGCTAAAAGTTCATAATAAAACATAATTAGTATTTGTCAATAAAAAAAGATAAAATTATATTTTAAAAAGTAAGGTAAGAAGTCCTCTGAAAAGTATAATATATTATATATATATATATATATATTATTATTTTTATTTTTTATTATATCCCATATTTTAGTAGTTATCATAAATTAGGTATCATTTGAAAGCTTATCGAACTCAGAATTCATCCTGTGAAACCCGTTTTGAAATTGGACGTTGCGTTACCATAGAAACGGTAGTTTTTTATTAGGCCCCTCCCCTTTTGGGCATCATCTTTCATAATTTATTATCAAAACCTTTTCTAATCTTGACAAAACACATATTGTCCGAAAGGTCTGAGTCTCAAGGTTCCATATTTAGTGACAGAAGTGATATTTGGATAGAAATTTATTAATTTGTTATGGCAGAATGCATACAATTAAATTCAATGGAATTCAATGGCACCCGGTGGCTATTTTTGGTATAATGCCTAAATCAAATCTCATGGGAACTTCAATTTTTGTGATATCAACTTTAAATTTGGAACACAACTTTGCTAGATATATAGCTTTCATTTTATAGTATTTTTTTGTAAAATATTTATTTAATATTAAAAAAATATATTAATAAAGTATATTTCATTTACTGTAAATTATAACTTCCATATCTTTTCATACTTTAATTTTGCTTTCACTTCAGTAATAATCTGCTGATTGTTTTCTTTAAAACAAGACCAAACTTAGGTCTATATTCCAAAGCATTCTTGAATTACAACCATTTAAGTTTGTATCGTGCATTTTAATGTCAATTATCAAAAAGGGGGGTGACAGGTAAAGGGTTAAGTGTCTTGTAAATATTTCAGTGGGGATCCTTCATGATTAACCCTTGTGGCATTTGAATTCACCAACCTTTCTGATACAAGACTAGATCTTTAACTATCAAGCTCATGTTGGAAATATCCTCGACTGATGATTAAATTACTCTCTCTTCTACTCTTCTTAGATATTCCGCTGCTAGTGTCATTGACACCTCGAGTAAATATAAGTTCCTGTGGAAACTGCCTATAGAAGATGTGGAGGTGGTTAAAGGTAGGCTAGCGGTATTATCACACACAATCAGTATGGCATGATGTTTACCATTTTTGGGTTTTTGCTCTTTTTTTTTTTTTTACATGCTTCTAAAATGGAAATTCATTCATTCGTTATTTTCCCCTTTTATTAGGCTACTTCCTTTCAATACTTAGTTTGACTTTATTTTATTGACTCAATGTCATTTAATCATCACAGGTTCTAATCAAGCCACTAACAGAGAAAATATCCAGAAAACCATCAGTCGTCTGGATGAAAGATCTCAGCACGCTTGGACAAATCAGCAAGCTGTCTGAAACACTCAGTTTCCCCCATCAGGTCTGTCAAGCGTTAGTATTTATGATATTAGCATAAAACACCTCATATTAATTTGTTGTTGTATTGCTGTTGCTATAAATTGTTGGTCACTTGGTAGAAACTTGTCAAATTAGACTCATTAACACACTGTGGCATTTTAATATGCACTATTTGCCTCTTGTCTCCCACTCAGAAGAGTGAATGAATTATTCTGAACTGCTTTTCTCTGTCTGTGTCAGAGTTTGGATGATGTGATAAAGGATCTGATGCGTCAGTGCACCGGGAGCTGGCGGAGAAACAGTCTCTGGCTTTCAGCATGACGTTACTGCCCACTAAACTGGAGCTGACCACCGGCTTCAGCCGAGACCACCTTCATCTTTGAGTTCAGCAGCCCTGATGCCCGCAGTAACTTTGAGCAGGCATTTGAGGAGGCCAAGAAGAAGCTCGGTAAATAGTCTACCACCAGCAATTTACATCTAATTATTACGTTCCTTAAAAAAAAGAGGGGAATTATAATTTTCTGTTATGAACTTGGTGCATACATTTAGCACATATATATAATAAACAGTATCCACTTATATATATATATATATATATATATATATATATATATATATATATATATATATATCTTCATACAGTATATATATATGAAGAGTTCAGATGCAAAAGCCTCTAAATGCCATTTGAAATTTTCTTCTAAAATGAATTTTTTTATCAAGCTTGTATATTTAAGTTCAGTAATTTCACTTAAATGACAAATAATAGGTAATCTTCATTGCCATTTAAGTGAAATTACTGAACTTAAATATACAAGCTTGATAAAAATGATCATTTTAGAAGAACATTTCAAATGGCACTTAGAGGATTTTGTATCTGAACTCTTCATAAATATATATATTTACATCAATATAAATATTACATAAATATAAATAAACATAAATACATCAAATATTAAGACAATAGAAATATATAGAGAGAAAGTTTATACACTATATATATATATATATATATAACTGTGCTATTTTAGTATTTATATATATAGTATAATTTAGTTGTTGTGATTTTTACATTTTTACTTATTTTTTTATATATATTTTTATTTCATTATACATACTGAAATACACAAGTCTAAGTTAAAATACTAAAATGACTAATTTAGTTATTTGGAATAATTTAGACTTAATTTCAGTAAATTGCAGAGGCAACATTTCACATTTTTGTTGTGTTAAATTTTTTTTATGTTTTAAATATGTCATTTAGTATCTCTTTTTTTATTTCAGCTACATTTCAATTAACTGAAAACATTTTTTAATAGTTTGAGCATTTACCAAGCGCAACACTGGAAAAAACCAAACAGCAGTTATTTATATTTCCCAAAAGGCACAAAAAATTCTTGAACCTCCCCATAAAATATATGCATTATCTATTGGTTGGGGTTTTACATGAATGTATGTAGTATTTTTGGGGATTAAACTTTTTGGAATGATGTGTATATATACTGAATGTATATGCGTGTGTGTGTGTATATATACATATATACGTATATGCAAAGCTCAGATAAATAGTATGTGTTCATGCAAAATCCTAAACATACTGCATATATCTAATGGATAAATTGGTATAACCAAATTGTATATATTCATTGAAAATGCCAATAATTACTGCACTATATTCATTACGAAGCCTGAGATATATGACCTACAGTGAGTGGCCAAAAGTGATTCCTAAATTATTTATTTATTTATTTATTTATTTTATGATCCTGACAAGTTTAATTAAACAATCAAAATATGAGAAAAATATTTATTTTAAATGTTTATTAAATATTTTAAATGTGAAGGAAAAACAAAACACTAAACTTGGTGTTAGGTATACTACTAATAATACAATTATAAATACAAAAAGAGATAATAATGGAAGGTATTTATCCATCAGAATTATTTGGCAAAGTAAAAGCATAGAAAAACAAAAATACATTTGACTGACACCATAATTGGTTATTAATGTTTTGTTGATTCTCTGTTGTTCTTACTTTCTTTGTATGACATTATGGCCAAAAACGATATGCACACAATTCAGCATGTTTCATTGTGTTATCACAAATCAAACTTGACTCCAAGCACAACTATGGCAATATGCTTACAAAAATCTCTAACAATTTTTTCTAATGTTTAAATACATGGTGAACATCACATTTGGCCACTATTGTATATATATGCTCAAAAAAAACAAAAAAACAAATACTGCATATTCATGAGAAGCCCAATAAATACTTGATATATTTATGAAACATGTTTCATATTATTACAACAAATATGGTGTATATATTAATGAAAATGACAATAAGCTCTACATATTGTACTTATTCATCCAGCGATGAACAAAGACCAGTGGGACCCGAGTTCCTGAAGGCCATTCCCATCATGAAGACCCGCAGCGGGATGCAGTTTTCCTGCGCCTCCCCAGCCACAGCTGTCCAGAGAACACGTATGAGGTGTGGGTGTGTAACAGCGACGGGTAACGTGGGTCAGGTGTGTCTGCTGAACATTCGAGACGAGCCCACGGTGGAGGCCTGCATTCGCTGTCTGCTTCCGCTCGCATCATCTGCATCGCTGCCGTGCCGGGCCTGAAGAGCAGGTGAGTCCCAACGCACACCTGTTTGTGTGGCAGAGTCAGGACACATTCTCCTGCTATTAAGAGACTAATAATAGATGCCCTGTGTTGATGAGCACCATGAGACTAATATGTTAGAATCCCCATACAGAGAGGACATGCTCACACTGCTAATGAGAACATTAAAGGGGTCATGAACTGGCTTTTTAAATTGTATTATATTTGTTGTCTGAGGTCAACTTATGACTGGTTTGCTTGGTTTTTGCATTCAAAAACATCAAAATGAATAAGTAATAGGCTATTTTGTACCCAAGTTTTTAGCCTACCTGAAAAACGGTCAGTTTTTATGAGCGTCTCGCACTGAAGACTTGGAAGTAAACGCCCACTGCTGTGAGTGGATAACAGTTTTGCCATATTATAATGAGTTTCAATCTCATCCCATGCGATGCACTTGAGAAACGTTCAATGTTGTAAAATGGCAACCGGAATGCATGCGACCAGAGTCCGTGTGTTGCACAATTCCTGTCAGATCCAATATCAGACGGCACAGCACCGTTCTTTACTCTTAATCGGTCTGCAAATCCAGTCTTGTTTACAAAACAATCCTCAGTGAAATGAAGCGAACAGACAATGTTTTACCTCATCAGCTGGAACATCATTAAAAATAAAGTTTATCCATGCAGTCCTATTGGAATCCAGAGGAAGCTTATGCAGCGACTGTCTTCTTCCACAACCAGGCGCTGTACAATATTTTGTATTGCTCGGTAGCTCCGATCCGGTTTGTCATCACGAGGTAGGAATCTATGTTATTTAACTATGCGTGTAATGCGCGAATCAGGTGGGCGGGGCTTAACCGGCCATGTTGAAGTAGGCGTTGATCTTCTTCTGCGGTGGTGGTGTTTTATCCTCTTGACGTCATAGTTCCCCAAAGTGAAAGTCATTTGCAGAGACTGGTGTCAATAAAGCTTTTATTGGACTAAGCAAGGACGTTTTCAGTTCTGAAACGCTTCCGGTTCTGGTCTTTTGTATGTGCTTCATGATTTTTTTGCGGTTTTACTCAAGATAACTTAAAGGAGCGAGCAAAGATTATCATAACCAATGTCCCTCACATTTGCAGATTGATATTTAAACGTTTTTTATTTTTTCTTCTCTACAGTAACGTTTAGATATTTATATGGAATAAAACGCCAATAACAAAGTGAACTAGGTAGGTTAGCTGATTACCATAAAAATCCATAGATATCGTAGTCAGTTCTTATGGCTGTTGACACTTTCTCTGACAAGCGGATGCGATTAAACCCGTTTTCGGTTTGGTCACGTGACGCTTCGACATAAAGCCTATTGACCCAATAGTATTTTGACACCCCGGTTGGCGGAAAACACACGTATTGCAGCCATGAAAGCCAGCAAACGAACTGGGTCAGAGATCGCAGATTCTACCCATCCTAAAAAGCCTTTGCAAACATATACATTAGCTAGTCAGCTTACAGTGTAAGGCTCGTCACTTTCCATTGTCATTTGCATGCGTGTTCCTGATATCTGGCAACTCGCCTAAGCATCAAGTCTGAGAAGGAGGAAGAACAACTCTCTCTGATAGTGAATTTGGACTGCAGTACCCATTTCAACCACTAGCTGTCCATATTACATACTTCACCTTTAAGGATGGTCACCTTCAGCTTTTGTAGCTCAAATAACAAAACATTTACTAAAACATTCAGTTTTACTTTATTTTGATGGTCCTCTTAACACATTCTGTTACTATAAGTAACGTTTGCACCTACACGTCTCTCATTAGAGTGTTAGTAGAGTATTAGTAGAGTGGTAGGGTTTGGGTTAGAATAAGCTGACAGGAAGTTGCAAGGTTTCTTACAGAATGTCTGTTGGCCATCACAATAAAAAGTTAGCAGATATTATTCTCTATTGAGAGTAAGTTGAAATGTAGTTGCAAAGTTACTTACTGTATAGTGTAGGGAATGTTTCAAAAGGGACCATTCAAATAAAGTGTTACCAATATATATGAATATGCCTTTTAAAACTGGTTCGCTTCTGTTCATCTAATAATTTTTTTTACACATGTATGTGGTCTGCATGTGTAAAATGTCCATTCTGTCTGCAGAGAACGTGTCGGTCATTCCACCTCCTCCGCCCCATCTGAGTCAAATCCTACGGCGTCTACACAACCCCAGCTACATATCTGCATCTCTGGCTCGTCTCTGGAGCTCCAGCGAGCCCCGTGAGTGTCCGCCACGGAGCTTGTGCCTTTCGACAGCGATGACACAGATGATGAAGAGCTCCCCCAGCCCTTCATCGACACTGCAGAGTCAAGCCTCCCATTCCACCATCTCATCCAGCTTCGGCAGTGAGTTAAAGCACATTTACAGTCTCTAAAATCAAATACTACCCCACAGAAGAATAATTAAGTGTCTTATGCTCACTAAGGCTTTTTATTTGATCAAAAATACAGTAATATTGTGAAATATTATTACAGTTATAAAAAAATATTATTCTATTTGAAAATATTATAAAATGTATTTTATTCCGAATTTTCAGCATCATTACTTACTCCAGTGTGCAGATTTGCTTTATAGACTTCTTTCAAAAACGAATAAATCTTAATTATTCTAATCTTTTGAAAGGTGCCTCATGTCACTCAAAACACGCTTATTTTGCAATTTGTTTCTTATTAATTATGTTTCCTCTCAGATGATGAGGCAGTCGTTTCAAAGGACATGGCCACAGAGACCACCAGCTCCGAGGAGGAACAAGAGTTTCCCGTCCCAACTCATTCGGGGCCCCTCGGCTCAGTGCGGACAGTCCCGTGGACGGCCGGGCCATGCGCCGTTCCAGTTGAGGCTCGTCACCCGCGCCAGCCTGGAGGACCTGCTGAGCATCGACCCAGAGGCGATACCAGAGCTCTGTCTGGCTCGGGACCGAGGACGGCTGGTGGGTCAATGCATGACTGCGGATTTACGAAAATAATACACTGTAAAAAATGATATGATCAGTAAGTTTTGACAACATAATGGTTTTACATTGCTTTAGACTAATCAATATAAGGTAAGAATTGTTCAACTTTTTTATAAATTATACAAGATTCAGCTAATTCATTAGTAAGTATTATTACTAATTTAATAAGTAGAGTCAGTTTAATGTAATTTAAGTTGAAATTACTTCTAATTTGATTGTACTCAAAATTGTAAGGTTTAATTTTACAGTTTACACTTAATTTTTATAATGTGGCATTTATATAGACCCCTTTTCAGTTGGTAAACATGGTGATGTTTTTTTGTGGGCGGAGCTTAGGTGGAGGCAGAACGATCCCTCTGGCCGCTTCACAAACGCTAGTTAGCAAGGATTGTTAGCTTGTTTAACAATGACTGGAGAAAATCCGATATTATCTTAATGTGTAAGGTCACTCAGTGTCCAGGACCGCGATTGTTATTTCCAAAAGTTATTTTTAACGGACAGAACCAGATTGGCCGACCTGTAGCCGCCTACACACTCACTCAATGCATGGATGATCTGACAGGATTAACGTACGTCACCTCGGTTGAGTGGCCTGACTTCTACACCTAACGTTACCTTATAGAGAAACCGATCGTAAAGAGAAACTGAAGGCATATAAATCTTTAGATGCCTATATGGTCCTGTACAAGACTTGTGTGTATGATCCGCAGTTCTGCCGAGCCAGCGCCGAGACGACGACAATGTAAAGAGTGACATTACAGTGCGATTTTAATGATGTGAATATTTTCTAGAAATAAACGTTCCAGATACAGCATATTCATTTTTCATCAATTCTTGCACCAAACAACACAACAAGATGACATTTAATAATAGTAACAACAATTTAAGCTCCTTATTATGTAGCCGAATCAGTGCTGGTTTGTATTGGCCGCCTCCAGGTTTCACTTTTTTTTGCCTCCAGCTAGCGCCATGACGTAACTGTAGCCATGTTTCCATCTACTTGTCAATCGATTTACCTGAAGTTCGGTAAAAAAACATGCAAATAAAGCTGGTGAAAGTGTGTTTCCATCAAACGGCTTTAAAGCGAATAAAAACCTGTACGTAATGACGTCACATGCTGTTTTGCGATCAAATTGGTATATTGAATTGATTTGAGACATTTTAAGGTGTTTCCATTTATTTTCGCACTGAATCGAACAACATTCAAGCAAACTTTTGCAAACAAAGTTTTGTTAAGACAAAACGGATTGCGCCATCTACCAACAAATGATCAAGTATTTCACAAGTTGAAGCCTAATAATGCTTACCGGTATGTGCCAGCTGATAGCGACATATGTTGGAATATTGTTGAAGGGGTTGTATTCGCTATAACAACCGCCTCGCTATATATGATCCTGCTTATTACATATAAATCAACCAAATAAATAAATAAATAATTTGACACAAAATATTGACTTAAAAATGAATTTATTGATTTAATAACGAGTATTGCTTCTGCTAAAGAAAATAGTCTGTTCCGTCTCTGAACTGCGTCCATGGCAATGGTGTGTTATAGCAGCGCCGCAGTCTGTTAACCAGAAATAACAGACCACATTATACATTAGAACTCAACCAAGCCACGTAAAAACAAAGCTAACGCTAACGTAACGTAAAAACAAGATAAAAACGACGCTATAAACATTGCTATGATGATGCCGATGCACGTAAATGCCCGACGACAGCGGAGGTGACTGTGGTGTGGGAACGACAGCGCTCCATCAGTTCTGGGAGATCATGGTTCATAACCCTTTGGTTGAAGCAGTTTTTATTTTTTTTGCTTTGTCCACTTACATCTGTCTTTGTTGACATCCGCCATGTGTGCGCAAACAGACTGGCCGGAAATGAACTCGTCTTCTGACGTGTTGCAACCATAAAAGGTCATAAAATTTAATCGCAATTGATTATTTATTCGGCAAATAATGTTTCCATCAGCTTTTATCGCATTAGCCGTATATCGATCAAGAGAAAATCCGATGAGACCGATCGTATTTCATTTGAGTCGATTTTCATGAAATTTCATCGAATTTTACTGTTTCCATAAGGCATTTTTCATTCGATATCACTTAATTCGGATAAAAACGTGTCGATGGAAACATGGCTTGTGACGTCGGCTCAAAAGGGGTCTATAGTGTGGTACTTAATTTGGCTATTTTACCATTATTTATACTGTTATTTTATTGTTATTTATTTTATATTTAGGTATTTCATTTTATGTACTTTAAAAAAAATTATATATATATTTTTTTTATTCAACATCAACTTATTTATATCGGTTAGTTGCCAAGACAACATTTCTAATTTTTAAGGTTTTTTAAAGCTTAAGTTTAGGTTTTACAAGAATAAATGACGCACTTAAAGGAGAACTCCGGCGCAAAATGAACACATTGGTACCTAGTCGACCGTTCTCTGAGATTTGTTTTCATGATAATCGAATGTAAAGAGTTTTATCTCTAGAAACTGTTTAGTGTATAATGCTAGTACTGGGGGCATAAAAAGAAATCGCTAGTTTATACCACTAACAAGCTTTAAAATAGCCCCAAACTAACACAGTAACATAATGAGGGTCCCTACATGCAAAACGAAGCATTGAGAACTTTGTAAGTGTACAGAACGTTTAATAAGAAGATATTTTATAAAGAAAGTCCACTTTGTGTATACAGGTAGGAGCCATCTTTGGGAAACTGTCTCGACAAGTCAAACCAAATTTCAGAGAACGGTCGACTAGGTACCAATGTGTTATTAGACCAAAGGTTCGTTGTGCGCCGGAGTTGTCCTTTAAAGGGGTCATGAACTGGCCTTTTAAATTTGTCAATACGTTTGTCATCACGAGGTAGGCATGTATGTTAGGCTACTTAGCTATGCGTGTAATGTTCAGAATCGGTGGGCGGGGCTAAACCAGCCGTGTTGAAGCAGGTGTTGATCTTCTCCTGCGGGGTGGTGTTTTAACAACTTTGACGTCATATTTCCCCACTTATGCGAGTCGTTTGCTGCGGCTGGTGTCAATAAAAGCTTTTATTGGACTAACAAGGACGTTTTCAGTTCTGAAACTTACAGGATATTCTTATAATATGATGACCTCTTAGATGTCAAAAGCTCAAGGAAAATTTGATTTCTCAGTTCATCACCCCTTTAACTTGATGCTTCTAGGGCTTAAGTTTAGTTGTGTTCATTACGATTCTGAA